>CALZFC010000027.1:2527500-2795000 GCA_945643635.1 Allodiplogaster sudhausi
GAAGAGAGGAAGAAAGGAACGAGAGAGAGAGTGCGAGAGTGAGAGAGAAAGAGAGAGAGAGAGATTGATGGAGAGAAACAGAGAGAGAGAGAGAGAGAGAGAGAGAGAGAGAGATTAAGAAAGATACAGAGATAGAGAGAAAGCGAGATAGGGAGAGAGAGTGAGAAAGACAGAGAGAGACTGAGAGAGAGACAGTGAAAGCCCTTTTCTCCAGACACATGGTCAGAAGAACATCCACGCCTGATCTCGCCGGACAGACAGCTTCTCTTTTGCTTAAGCGTTGAAGCTATAGCTTTCGGTTTTGACTGTGTTCATTATCTCATCTTCTTTGTTTTTCTTGTTGTCATTTTTCTGTTTCTGCTCACCCTATAATCTCTCTCTAACCTCTCACTCTCACTCTCTCTCCCTCTCCCTCTCCCTTTAGAAGTCAGTATATCTCGAGTATTAGCCAGTCGTCAAACCCGTTGCTTCTCCTGGTGGATGGAATAACGAGCGGAGCTACTGGCGAATGGGTCAGCATAATGGGGTGTGAAAGGATGAATCTGTCACCGTTTCGCTGTCTGCGTCTCTCTTTCTCTTCTCTCGCTGTCTCCTCTCTCTCTCTCTTTCTCTCTACCCTCTCTCTCCCCTCGTTCTCTCTCTCTCTTTCTCTTTCTCTTTCTCTCTCTCTCCCTCTCTCCGCTCTCCTTCTCTCTCTCGCTGTCTCCTATCTCTCTCTCTCTCTCTCTCTCTCTCTCTCTCTCTCTCTCTCTCTCTCAAACTTCACACTTCACCCATCCCCTCCCAAACACAACGGGCTTCACGCTCGCCCTTCCACAAAAACCTCTTCTTCTCTCTTTCTCTCGCATCTCTTCGTCGCTTTCTTTCTTTCCTCTCTCTCTCTTTCTCTTCCTCTCTCGCTCTCTCTCTCTCTCTCGATCATTCCTTTCTACCCATTCACAGAAGAACTGCCGCCCTGGCCACTTCAGCAGTGCTCTTTACGCTTTATCTATATCTTGGGGGGGGAGAGAGGGAGAGGGAGAGGAGAGAGACGCAGAGACGGAAAGAAATAGAGAGCGCTATGAGTTTTATGTATGAAGACACAAGACGGCGGAAATGTTATGCTTTCCCTCATCTTCAATCTCCTTATCTCTTTCGCGCTCGAAGTTATATCCTACTCTCTCTCTCTCTCTTCCTCCTCTTTTCTCCCTCTCCTTTTTATTCTAATCCTCTCTCTCTCTCTTTTGCCCTCTCGTTCTCTCCCTCTTTCCATCTATTCTCTCTCTCTCCTTCTCTTTCTCTCTCCCTCTCTTTCTCTCTCCCTCTCTTTCTCTCTTTCCATCTATTCTATATCGCCTTCTCGTTCTCTTTCCCTCTCTCTCTCTCTCTTTCTCTCTTTCCATCTATTATCTATCTCCTTCTCTTTCTTTTTCCCTCTCTCCCTCTCTTTCTCTCTCTCTCTCTCTTTCTCTCTCCTTCTCTTTCTTTTTCCTCTCTCTCTCTCTCCCTATAATCATCGTCGGCCACCTTCGGCGGCCGTGTTCCATCTCGTGCCTGTTAGTACACATGTCTTGCTTTGGCACTCAAAAGCATCAAGACGCCCTCGAAACCCACTTCTGGAATGCGTGGCCCTTTATCTTTCTACTTTCTCTATCTCTCTCTCTCTCTATCTTTCTCTCTCTCTTTCTCTCTCTCTCTCTCTTTTTCTCTCGCTATGTCTCTCTCTGTTTTTTCTCGCTATCTCTCTCTCTCTCTCTCTCTCGATATAGACAAAACTCGAGCCTTATTCAGCACGCCACGCGAGCGAGCAATTGGTAGCCTCCTTTTATTTTTAAGAAAGACTTTGTTGTAGGTTGCCGCTCCCAGGGCGAGAGAGCAAAGATAGAATGAGAAATATGCAAAGAGAGAGAGAGGGCAGGCAAAGAAGCAGAGAGAGAAAGAGTGAGAAGAGAGAGAGAGAGAGAGAGAAGAGAGAGAGAGAGAGAGAGATAAACTGAGCCCGTCTGAATCCGACAGATCTGCTCTGTCCGGTTGCTCTTGTCTTGAGCTTCTCCATATGCGAAGGCCGTTCGGTAGAAGAGCCACAGAGGAACCGTAGGAATAAGAAGGAGATCATAACATTCCTCTCATCTCCTCTCACTCCCGATGTTTTCATTTTCATTCTCCTCGAGGCACGGCAGCCTTTTAGCGCAGAACACCTGTCGCCTTCCTCATCGAATTCTTCTTCATTCATCATTTATACTGTGCCTATTTACGAAGGCTTTCTGCTGTATACTATTGCCTCATTTGACAGCCTCATTTCATACAGTGCCGCTTATACAGAAGGAATATAGTCATCCAATCTAGCCGACTCCTTATTTCTCTCTCTTTTTCTGTTCTCTGCTTTCTCTCTGTCTCTCGCTCTCTCTCTCTCTCTCTCTTATTTCCCTCTCTTCTCTCCTCGCATTATCGCGCTTCCCCCCAGCCAAATGCCGTCGGTCGCAGTCTCCGCCTTAATTTGCATCATGCATCTCTCGAACTGCTTACGGTCCATGGTGTGAGTCGGAGCTTGAAAAGGGTAGGGAGAGAGAGAGAGAGAGGGAAAAGGAGAGTGAGAGAAAGAGACAGAGGGATAGAGAAATAGCTAGCGAAAGAGAGATAGAGAGTGAAATAGCTAAAGTGTGTGAGAGAGAGAGAGAGAAATAGCTAAAGTGAGAGTGAGAGAGAAACAGCTAACCTAAAGAGAGAGGGATAGAGAGAGAGAGAGAAATAGGAGAAATAGCTAAATGGGAGAGAGAGAGAGAACGACTTCTCATATTCATGACGCTATTACTGGCCTCTTGCTTTTGCTCTGAATGAAGACGATCTCATCCTCCTCTCTCGCTCCATATCAGAGAGTCAACCAAGCACAAGGAATAGTCACAGTGGAAATGGTGGTAGGAAGCCTGCCGGATAGAAGAAGGAGGAGAGAGAAGAAGGGAGAGAGAGGAGAGAGGAGAGGGAGAAAGTGTAGAAGGCGGGAGAGAGGAGAGGGAGAGAGAGAGAGAGAGAGAGTGAAAGAGAGAGAGAGAGAAAGAGAGAGAAAGAGAGAGAGAAGAAAGAGAAGAAAGAGAGAAAGGGAAAGAGAGAGAGAAAGAGAAAGAGAAAGAGAGAAAGAGAGAGAAAGTGAGAAAGAGTAGGCGGAGAAATGGTGATGAGTGTATGTGCGTGTCTGTGCAGCAGCATGGCATGGATGACGGCGGAGCCGCGCAGGGTGCCGCCCTCTCCAGAGGGAGATTATCAAAGGCGGCCCCGCCAAGAGAGCTTTTCCTCTCTCCCCCTCTCTCTCACTCTCTCTCCTCAATCTCCCCCTCTCTCCCCCTCTCTCTCACTCTCTCTCCTCACTCTCTCTCTCTCTCTCTAACAATATCTCACCGTTCAAGCTCCTCTCTCTCTGCTCCCTCGCCGATGACAAACCCACCACAAGATGCTCTCCAAAAGAAGGACTCGCGCAGAGCTGCTCGCGTGTACTGAGATGGGATTTTGCTCGACTGCGGCCTATTCTATCTCTCCTCTCTCTCTCTCTCTATCTCTCTCTCTCTCTCTCTCTCTCTCGCCCTCTCCATCTCCCTCCCTCTCTCTCTCACTCTCTACATTTTGCTTCTCTCTTTCTCTAGCACTGTCGTTCTCACTTTATCTCTCTGGCTTTCTCTCTCTCTCTCCCTCTCTCTCTTTGCCCCTTCTAGTCTCGCAATCTTGTTGCTTTTTTAGTTGCTGGTATCCGGGCGGCGGATAAATGGCAGACACCATCTCCGCTTTCGTCTACAAATGGCCGTCTGTCTGTACATTTATGCTCTGACTCTCTCTCCCTTTCTTTCTTTTACTTTCTCCATTTTAACCATCTTCCCTGTATTTCCCCACGCCAACTGTTATCTGTTCTGTTTTGGTAAGAAATGTCACACGGCTTGTTCCAATTCGAGGCACATGTAGTGTCCGTGTTTTCGGTACGTGTTCTTGTTGCCGTGAAGTTTTGAGAGAAATAGCGAGCGTGTGAGGGGAAAACGAGCGAGAGAGAGAGAGAGAGAAAAAGGGCGGGGGAGATAGACAGAGAGAGCGAGAGTAAGAGAGAAAGAGCAGGAGAATGATCCAACATACGAAACTACCTACATACATACATACTTATTTCGTTTCCTTCAAACAACATACCATCAAAGACATTCTTCTGTCGCTCTCTCTCGGCTAGAGGTTGTCTTCTTGCGCGCTCTCAGCATCAGCTTCTCCACTCCCCGGCCCGGTCCCTCAGCACTCCCCATCCACATTCTCCTCTCCCATTGGGTACCATCCCGGCCCGTTGCCTCATCCGCCCCAGTGTCGCGCTCCCTCGACAATAAATTTGCCGCCGGCCGCTGCTCCATGTAACTCGTCATTTTGTCTCTCGTGGATCTTGTGGCCCTTTTTCGCGGATTGGCAAAAGCTTCTTTTTTCTCCTCTCGCAACCTCTTTTTCTTTCATTCTTTCTCTCTATCTCTTCCTCTAGCTCTTAACCGCTCACAATTCCTTCACTCTCACCTTCCTCAATGTTTCTCTCTCTCTCGCTCTCTCTTTCTCACACTCTACTCTCTCGCTCTCTCTCTCTCTCTCTCTCTCTCCTTTTTTATGCGTCTTCTTCAATCAACATGATTACACATTCTGCCATAATCCTTCTCCTCTCGAATTCCCTTTTAGTGCCTCTTTTTGCTCCTCTGCCTTTACACACCTGCCAGATTATAGCTGATCTTAAGTAAGTGACGAAAGTTGAGATAATAATACGGTTTTTTTCCTCTGATCCATCCAAACGGTTACATGCGCTGATATGCCTTTTTCTTTTTCTTCCACAGGCACAAAGAAATTAATCCATTAAAAAACTTTTTTTTCTTTTCTTTCTTATAGTTGAATAAATGACATCATTTCTTAGTAGACCAACATCAAATTATATGCTGATGTCTCTCTACGTTCTCACAGTTTTGGTCTACGGAGCAAAGAGTTCACTCCTCATCTTCTTTTTTTTCTCTCTTGCAAGGAATCTGTGCCGTGGTTCTTCGACTTGGAGAAGAAGATTCTCTTCTCTCCGCCCTTCTTGTCATGAGATATTAGAGAGAAACGTGGCGCGCGCACGTCGTTGAAGCCAGAGTGCAGCTTCTTCTTCATTTTTTTCTCTTTTCTCTCTCTAACCCTCACTCTCTCTCTCTCACTCTCACTCTCTCTCTCTTTTTCTACTTCTCTTCTTCTCTTTCTAACCTACATCTCTTCTTCTCTTTCTAACTTTCACTATCGCTGCTCTGCTCACCTTGGCTTTTGGCGTTTTTTTTTTCTCTCTAGTTCTCTCCTTCTCGCTCTCTGTCTCTCTATATCTCTAACTCTCTCCCTCTCGCTCTCTATCTCTCTATTTCTCTCTCACCCTGCTTTGCCTCTATCGCTCTGCACTTTTCTCTGACTCTCTCCGTCTCACTCACTCCACGCTCTCACTTCTAGGTGCGGCCGAGCGTGTAAGCGGTCGTCTCCTCTGCCCGTGTGTGTGTGTTGTTCTGGTTGTCTTCGTCTTCTTCTTCTTCGGGCCGAAACGAAACAGCTCTCACGGCGGGCGCGGCAGGAATGTGCATGTGACGTAGCATCCCACCCGACCCGGCAAGAGTGAAACCCGCCGACTCTCGGGTGCTGCGACCTTCTCATATCGAACGAGTGCGCCAACTTCTACAGGATTGCCCTCTTCGAAGAACGCTTCCCTAATTGAGAAAAGAGGAAGAGCCTCTAAGAGCTCTCTTAGAACTGATCAATTCCCGGCTTTCTGCGAAGTTTACCACTTCACCTGCTCCTCGGAGACGCCTTGATTTTCCGACTACCGCCATTTCCGAATTGCATTCGAAGTGAGGAGCGACTTCGCCTTCTTTCCTCTGCTGCTGCATGCAAGTGCAGCGAGCAAAACCCGGCGAGTCTAGGGTGCTGCCGACCATCTCCTATCCTCGCTCACGCTCCGCCCCTCTCCCGTCTTGTCGAAGGCGGTCGCGGGCGCCGGCGGCGGGCCGCACATGAATGGAAGGCGGCGCCGCCGACCCGACCGGCATTTTCCGGACTTTCCGGCCCCGGCCTCGGCCACCGCTGTCCAGTTTACGGCCCCGGCCTCCGCTGTCCAATTCACGGCCCCGGCCCCCGAAGTCCAATTCACGGCCCCGGCCTCAGCAGTCCAATTCACGGCCGACGCTTCCGCAGTTCAAGGCGTCGGCCTTCCAAGAAAACTACTGCCCCTGGTGCTTCTATTCCTCCTCGCCACAGCCGCCACTTGCGAAGCCCATGGCACTAGCCACTACGGCGGAGGAGGCGGCGGTCCGAGTCCCGAGTATATCGACTACAGGTCAAAATTGTCGTTCACCGGGTTTGCGCTTTTTCCGCTTCTTCTCAGTGAGTGTTTTAGAGAGAGAATAGAAAGTATGTAGTAACTAGCTTGCAGTTGTGTGCTGCATGCAAAAGCTGAGAGGAAGAAGTTCAGTCGCGTGATTTAACAATGTTTTTTTTTCCTGAGCATGCCAAATATTAACACTGAAGCTTTACCCTAGACTTTAAGCGCAGTTCCCGCCTTCTTCTAGTGAAAGCAATCATTCCAAGAAAATTATTATAAATAAGTTTGACGCCAAGATGAAGACAAATCACCTGCCAATTGCTGGCCAGATTCATACATAAATCTTTTTTTAGATTAAAAAAGATCTCATTTCCAGCTTTAGCATCTAAGTGGTGGTCTTTGAAAAATCGGTGGAAAAATTAACAGCTGTCTTAAAATTTTTATAGAACATGTTCGCTATACCGAAGCATATGTTAGTTAATGTTTTATGATCAGTGGAAGTGAGGCAGGAAGAATGAGAAAGAGATAGCGAGAGGGGGAGGAAGCGAGAAAGGTACAAAAAACAGAACAGCAGAGTGAAGAAGATTTTTTTTATTATTCGGGAGCCAACCGAAAAAAAAACATTGTACGGGAAAATTTGCACTGTGGTATTCTTGAGAGAGTGACCGATGACTACGGACAGTTGACGTTTCTCGGCTTGTGGATGCCAATGAGAAATGGCTTGAAATTAGAGAGAGAGAGAGAGAGAGAGAGAGAGAGAGAGAGTGAGTGAGAGAGAATGAGAGAGGAAGAGGGTAAGAGAGACGATGAGAGAACGAGAGTGAGAGGGAAGTTGATAGGTAGAAAGTGAGATAAGGAGAGAAACACAGAGAGAGATTATGCGATAGAGAGCATGGGAAAACTTAAAGGATGCACATAAGTTTGGCCAATATTCATCGCACACGCAAACACACAGTGAAGTTGCATACATTCGTCTCCCTTTTTGAGAACATGTGAACTTTGGTCACGAAATCTTCCTTTCTCTCTCTCTCTCCCTCTCGCTCTCTTTATTCTCTATTTTTTTTTATCTCTTTCCCTCTTTCTATCTTTTACTGTCGTTTGAGTTCATATGAACTCTAACTTTTTGTAAGGCATCCCTCCCAGTATATTAATATATGTATGTATGCTATCTAAATTTTGAAAATATTAAGCGCGAACGAACACTGTTGAACTAACACCTCTCTCATTTCTCCGCTCGAATATCAAAGCAATCTTCGGAGTTACATATCTCCGATGACATAATCAGCTTCGGGTATTTCTTACTTTAAGCACTCTCGGGGGTAAAACTTTCGAAAACATTTTTAGCATCAGAAAATTTACTAATTACAAACTAATTAACAGAAAAATAAATGCGCGCTTTGTTGGCTAATACGAATGCTTTTGTGCAGTGAATGAGAGGAATGCAGTGTGTGGAAAGTGGAAATAAATTAATTAATGAATTAAAAAAAGGTAGTTAATTTTTGTATCTTTTTCAGCTCGGCGACCAAGTATTGCTACAGCTGCATGTCGGAGGACTTCCTGTCGCATTGGCAGTATCTCGAAGAGGTGGGTTTTTTTTCTTCTAATATTTTATTTTATTTTCATTTACTATTTTATTTTCATTTATCTAAAGCGAATCATATATACTTGCTGTTCATAAACTCGCTCTTGGCCTTCTCTTATTATTTCCCTGATCAACTTCTGTCACTGCTCTTTTTATCGCATTTTTATCTCTGTTAATCTGCATGATTCTCCATATCTGTTTCTTCAAGCGTAGAAAGAGAGCGAGAGAGAGGAGCGAGAGAGAGAAAGTGAGAGAGAGAAAAGTAAAAATTGAGCAGCGCGAAAAAAAAAAGCCGTGTACAACGACCCGCGATTCTCGGGCATCGTATTTCGAAAAGAGATTATACGAGTGAAGAAGCTGCAGAAGCAGAGGGAGAAAGAGGGAGAGAGAGAGAGAGAGAAAGAGAGAAAGAGTGGAGAGAGAGAGAGATAAAGAGAGAGAGAAATAAAGAGAGAGGGAAAGAAAGATAAAGCTAGATTCTCCTCTTCCTTCCTCTTCGACAAGAGACAAATGTGTCTGGACCCCTGTTGCCTCCTTCGTCGTCCTCTCCACCATTGCATGCAGACAGGAAGAGACAATCTCGCCATCTCCGATAACCGAGATGGCTGCCTTTTTGCCTCGTTTTTCGCTGCTTATGACTCAAGATATCATATCTCGCAAGTCAAGAAATGCCTCCTTCTCTCTTTTCAACAAGATCAACATGCATATGAAGGGAGCTTACTGGCGTTATTCTCATTTTCTCCAGATCATTTCTGGTCAACTGGGCATATATTGATCCGAGTGTTCTCTCTCTCTCTCTCTCTCTTTCTTTCTCTCGCTTTCTATCTCTCACTTTCTCTCTCTCTCCAATTGTTCACTCATATTCAGTGAGTCAGATGTTCGAACACCCGTGGAAGAGTTGGACACGTCATGTCTCCTCGATCACATCTCTTGCTCTCATTCTCTGTCTAGTTCTCATTTTAGCTCTCTCTCTCTCTCTGTCTCTCTTTTGTCTCTCTCTCTGTCTCTCTTTTGTCTCTCTCTCTCTCTCTTTCTATTTCTCTTTTCTCTCTCTCTCTCTCTCTCTCTCTCTCTCTCTCTTTCTTGTTGAAGGTGGGGCGCAAGCTAACGAACTCTCACATAACATTGTCCCCCGCTCTGCCTATGGTGCGTGCGCTGTCAAGCATGCTGATGACATGGAGGCCAAGGAAGGGAACAGGCGGGGGTGAACGGAGGGAGGGAGAGAATGATAGAGAGGGGAGATAATGATTGAGAGAGTGGAGAGAGAGAAGAAAAGAGAGGTAAAGAGAGAAGAAGAGAGAGGGAGATAGAGAGATAAAGGACGAGTGTAGCTTCATCTACACCACCTCCAGACAAAGCTCATGAAAATCTGAGTCATCTCCTGTAAACAAATTTGTATGACAAAAGTTTCAGCTTCGGTTCCAAATACGGTTGCCCACTTTTTCAAAATCACATACATGCATACACAAATTAAATTTTAATTAATTAGATTGACTTGTCCTCAATTAGAAGCCAATGCACCCATTCGTTGAAGACTTCTTCTTCTTCTTCTATGAAGAAGATGAAAAGAAGAGCGAGAGATATCCACTGAAGAGAAAGTTTTGTATTTCACATACATATGCACATATACGCCCGCACAACTCTACTCTCATTGCTCATCTTTGAACCTCGAGAAGAAGACAGGTAGCCCGAGTACATGTACTCCATTGCCGCCTTTCTCACATGCACTCTATGCATATATTTATGTACATACATATGTACATGTGTCTGAGCATACACTCATGACTCATGCGCCCACTTAAACTCAAAAACTCATGTACTGCGTACATTCTTGCAAATTCATGCCTTGCCTTTAGAAGTAGCAAGGAGTAAGTAGTATGCATAAGGGGGCCATTTCCTAAGAATCCCTTAGTTAATCTCTTCTCTAGTCGTACACACATATTCCATTCCCTTTTACTCTTCATTTCATTTATAATCGCCCAAGTCTACTTTTTCCGATAGGTGGTGAGATGTGCTAATCGGAAAAAAAGAGAAGATGAAGAAGAAGCAGTCAACAAACATGATGATTTTTCGATGATTTTTAATCGCCGTTTGCATACTTGAGGGCTCGCATAGAAAAAGTCGCCATATCTGGCCGATAGTGAGGCTCTAAATTAATTTAAATAGCTTTGGAGTCACTTCTTTTTTTTCCTCTAATGAAGAATACCTGAAATTATTTCTGTAACAGCGGGGGGGGGGGCTGCTTGTGGATACATTTAGTAGGTTGCCAGTCTTATGAAGAGTAAAAATAATCATCTGCAACATCTAACTCTTCTGTGCTAACTTTGTGAGAGAACGCCAGGAAGTCCACCCATACCCTGTCACCACTCTAAGCCTTCAGGGAAGTGACACGTAAGCGAAACAAGCTATTCCTCTCTCTCTCTCTCTCTCTCTCTCTCTCTCTCTTCTCTCTCTCTTCCTCTCTTTCTCGCTCTCTTTCTCTCACTCTCCGTCGGTATTCCCATTGACAGATGATAGAACACTTTGTCTCCTTGTCTCTGTCAAGTTTGCTCGTCAAAAGCTGATCACCACAGAAAAAAACAGCAGTGATCATGATGTTTTTTTGCTCGGTGCAGAAACTCCAATATTCACCCTTCTTCATTCATATGTACTATTTCGCATTTCCTAGCTCGACACAGTTTAGACTTTTAGGACTTTTTTCTTCTCGCTATCACCCTGTTTCTCTCTTACTCTCTCTCTATCTCTCTAGCTCTCTCTCTCTCTCCCTCTCTTTCGTTCTCTCTCTCTCGCTTACTCTCTTCTCCCTATCTCTGGCTGCCTTCAGCTCATGACTAATCTGGCATGAGCATGTCTGTTTTAGTACGCTCGCCATGTTCGGTTGCTCAGCCACGGCTTCTTCTCTCTATTCTCTTCATTTTCTTTCCTCTCTATTCTTTGCCTCTTCTCGTAGGCATCAAATTCATGGTAAGAGTCTATGAATGCGTCTCACAATCAGGCTGTTCATGATGATCAGCAATTTTGTTCAGAGAGGAACATTCGGACCAATACCTTCACATATCGGTCTGCATATAACTATTTTGAAGACTGACTAACTTGGGATCTGTGCAGACGAAAGTTAATTTCACAGACATTTTCCAAAAATACGGAAGACGCCTGTGTTCAGATGTACTTCCTGGTATTCAAAAGACTGTGTTTGTCGTTAGAATGAGATTCGAGAGAAAGAGACTTCGAGAGAAAGAGAGAGAGAGAGAGAGAGAGAGAGAGAGAGAGATTGTGTATGGGAGTTGGCCGTTCTACATTGGCTGCATCGCCTGCAAATGACAGAGGCAATTTCTCTCTTCATCGTCTTTTTCTCTAGCTCTCTCTCTCTCTTCTATTCTCACTCTCTCATAGCTCTTTTTCTATCTCTCTCTCTCTCTCCTCTATTCTCACTCTCTCATAGCTTTTTTTCTATCTCTCTCTCTCTCCTCTATTCTCACTCTCTCATAGCTCTTTTTCTATCTCTCTCTCTCTCTCTCTCTTTTTCTCTCTCTCTACTTTCTCTCTCTAACTTTCTCTATGAACCTCTTCCTCTTTCTTGTCGAATCGCAATGACTCAAGTGCGACAAATATTTTGTGTCCTTCCTCTTCTTTGTTTTCGAAGAAGAACGTGCGCCAGCTTCCACTGACAATGAAAAGTGCGGTCCGGGCTCGGCTTGGCCAAGCAAATGAGGGAGACATTGTTTGGAGGCGCCAAGGGAGGGGGGAATCTCTTCGAAAGGATTTTGGAGTGCCTCTGATGGAGAATGGACAGCACTAAAGTGGCCCGTACTTTTCTCTCTCTTTCTCTCTCTCTCTCTCTCTCTCTCTCTCTTTCTCTCACTCAAATCCGAAACATTTCATTTAATGAAAAGATTCTAGGGAATATGATGAAAGAAAAATTACTGGCTTTCTTCTTGTTGGCACTATTGTGATATGCTCGTATAAAAAGTGCTAGGTGTTCAACACCAAAAGTGCGAATGAAATCTAGAGCGACGTGGTAAACAAACAGCTAATCTCATATCCAAATGTATGTATGTACATACAAATGCATACGTCCCGCTCTCTCTCTCCTTCTCTCTCTCCCTCCTCTCAGTCTCTCCCTCTCTCTCCCTCTCTCTCCCTCTCTCCCCCCTCTCTCCCTCACTCCTCTCTATCTCTTCTCTCTCTCTCTCTCTCTCTCTCTTCTCTCTCTCTCTCCACAGGTCTACTACCGCCCGGTCAACTTCACCGACCACTGCTTCGCCTTCTCCTCTCAGCTGCGCGTCTCCTCCTCCTCCTCCGCCGTGCAGATCGGCGTGCATCCCTGCCACTCGTCACTCTGCGTCGCCGTCATCGAGCCGCGTATCTTGGCCGGTGAGCTTTATGAAAAAAAATTTTTATGCATATTTTTTTTATGAAAATTTATTTTTATGAAAATTTATTTACATGCAAGTTTCTTTTTTATGCAAGTTTAGTTTTATGCAAATTTAGTTTTATGCAAACTTTATCCTGCTTTAGCTTTTACAATGCGAGATAGAAATAATTCTGATTATAACAGAAAAGGGATGTGCACTTTAATTTTTCTTCTCCCGCACGCCCCTATGCCTTCTTAGCTGTTCTTTACTATCATGCGGGCTTTCAAACGGCGAGGTAGGCTTAATGCTTGCATGGCGTACCGCTGCCGTTTTCTCTTCCTTCGCTTTGATCCCGGTTCTCTTGGCCTTGTCGTTCTTGTGGACGTCATGGAGAGTTGTGACAGCCTGATGCGGCGCAGAAGGACAAAGAGAGCGAGAGCGAGAGAGAAAGAGAGAGAGGGAAGAGTGAGAGGGGGAGAGAGAGAAAGGGAAAGCTTGGGAGAGAGAGAGAGAGCGAGAAAGAGAGAGAGAGAGGGAGAGAGAGAACAAGGAGATCATGCAAAGAGAAAAAGAGAAAGTGATGCGCATTACGCTGTCTCAAGGCATTATACGACCGCCGTCAAAAATTTGCAGCTCAAGCTTGACATTCTTCATCGAGTTGTCAACGAAAAGAAGGAGCTCTTGGCTTTGCGAAGCAACCAGTTCTTCATTTACATAAGCGACAGCCACCATGGACATTATGTCTCTCTTTCACACTTTCTCTCTCTCTCTTTTTCTCTCTCTCTATCTTTCTCTCTCTCTCTCTCTCTCTCTCTCTTATGATGTCTACATATATCTCTCCTCTTCTTTGCAATCTTTCGTCCTCTATTCTCACTCTCAATATTATCCTGCTCGCATAAATCTATTATAATTTGCATTAAGATTAAAGTGCGGAGACGGTGGATTAAAGTTCAATGCTAAGTGCAGATATAATGAGATACATATACTGATGTGAGTATCTCGACTCAAAGCCATGGATATTGCTGTAAAATTGCTTAAAAAATATAGCATTAAAATTTCACAGTGCTGCTAGTGGTTTTGTTCTGATATTGACATTTTATTTATTTATTTAGATGATTATTATTATTGTCACAATTCTTATTAGTATTATTATTCTATACATGTATAATTCTCAGGCCAACACATTGGCAACAACATCATCCGCGGCTGCTTCTCTTCCATCTTCCGCTACGGCGGCCAGCGACTGCCGGCGCAGAGTCATCCTCTGGGTGAGTCGAGAAGGCAGAAAAAAAAATTTTTTTTTCATATTTTAAACGAATAAATATATATATTGTCAATATAAAGAGAGAAAAATAATCGTTTCCATTCAATGCAGCATTTTAAAAAATCGCACAATTATTTCTTCTTCTTCATAATTAAAGAAAATTTTAATCCCCTTCCTGCACATAACGTGAAGTTTGATAGGCGCAAGTAATAGGAGCATGTATGTGCGGTCAAGTAGCCTTGAATTTTCTTCTTGCTGTAATATGAATCCGCCATTGATGGGCTTTTTTTGTGTGAAGAAGGGGTTAACGAGAAGAGGCATGGAGATGACTTGGAATATCATGAGAAGAGAGAGAGAGAGAGAGAGAGAGAGAGAAACAGAGAAATAGAAAGAGAGAGAGAGAAAGATAGAGAGCAAATGAGAGAGAAAAATAGAGAAGTAGATGGCGGCAAAACTTGAGCTTCTCTTGGCTCGAAATGAGATTTTGCGCCTGCGCACGACGAGTCGACCGCTCCCCGGAGGGCCGAGAGAAGAGGATGACTCCTAGTTCTCTCGCACTCTCTCTCTATCTTTCTCTCGCTTTCTCTCCCTCACTGTATCTCTCTCTCTCTATCTCTCTCTTTCTTTCACTCCCTCCTTCTCTCCCTCTCTCTCTCTCTTTCGCTCGTTCTCTCTCTATCTCTCTCTCTCTGACACTTCCAACCTCTCTCTCTCTCTCTCTCTCTGACTCTTCCATCTTCTCTGGCCACTCCGCTCTGGATGGCCGGATGGCCAGTTTGGGTGGGCCGGCGTGAGGGAAATGATAGTGATGCTGCTGCTGGTAAGCCGATTAGACCCCGGGCTACTAGATACTAAACTGGCACGTGTACATGGCTCTAGCTTGACCACTGGAAGGCAAACTTTCCGAGATCCGGGGACCAGACAGGACAGAGTCGAGTGATATCTCTTGTCCACATCGTATGATATAACTAATATATCTTTTTAAATCCCACATACATATTTAGCCTTGTGTGAAGAAGCAGTAATATTCATATTATATCTACTTGCTTCTCCTTCTTCTAAAAATCAAACCTGAAGAAGGAAGCAACTTTCTCTGCCTCTACTTTGACAAGGATAAAGGAGAAGCGGTTGGGAGGCGAGGGGTTGGAGGAGAGAAAAAAGGAAGAAGAAGTCCAAATATCTGCTGCAGTTTGACAGAAGCTGGATTTCACTCTCTCTCGATTGGCAGTCATAAATTCTCAGCGTGTGTGTGTGTGTTAGGGATGCGATGCGGACTCGAGCGAATTCTTGGAGTGAAAGGAAGAGACATGCATAGATGAAGAGGGAGAGAGAGATGGAGGGAGAGAGAGAGTGAGTGTGAGAGAGAGGGAGAGAAAGCGAGATAGAGAGAGGGTGAGAGAGAAAGAGAGGCAGAGAGTGTGAATGGATTGAAAGAGAGAGAAAGACGAGAAAGGAATCATGTAAAGCAAGAAAAGTGGGGAGTGAAATGAAGAAGAGACATAAAGCGGTCGTGTAGACGAATGAATCTTGAAAAGAGGAATTCGAAGCAAAAGAGGAAGGAAAGAATGCAAACGGACTTAAAATCTCGGCTGCAACGAAAGCTTGCATGTATGTATGCAGAGAGAGAGAGAGAGCGATGCTGATTTTCTCGAGTTATATGTTATGAGGGAGGCACGTTCATATCTGGCCAATTTGGATTTGGACAATGAACATGAAAACAATTTTTTTCGCCCAAGCACTTAAATGTTCCACTCTATGATCGCAACTGTTCATTGTTGCGTTGGTGAGGCGTGATCAGGTGATTGGTATTTAGAGAGAGTGACGGCAGTAGAGAGAGAAAGAGAGAGAAAAGATACAACGAGATAGAGAGACGCGAGGGAGACAGAGAAAGAGAGAGTTGGAGATGTTGAAAGAGTCTATGGGATGAGCCCATTAACGAGGAATGATGTGTGGAGGGTGCTCATTTGTGGGATGTTTTATGGCCGGGACAAAGTCACTAGGATGATAATGGGAAACCTTGGAGCAGCTGCACATGGATGGAGAAGGTCCGCTAGGCTCACGAAGATTGTGAGAAGCTGAGATCATGTTGCAGAGAGAGAGAGAGAGAAAGGGTGAGAGAGATAGAGATGGTGAGAGAAAGATAGTTATATTGAAGCAAGGAGAGAGAGTGAGACAGAGAGATATAAAAAGAAAGAGAGAGAGAGCGAGGGAGAAAGAGAGAAAGATACAGAGAGGCAGAGATTGAGACAAGAGAGAGAGAGAGAGAGAGAGAGAGAGAGAGAGAGAAATGTAATTGGAGCGATTCAGAAATGGAGACTGGAACGATCAAGAGTCTAACAAGCTAAATGAAAGTATGGAAAAAGAGAAGCGATCTTATGGAGCGCGGCCATTATGAGCAGTTATTTTTTTGAAGAATTGCAGTGTGTTCAGAGCAAAGTTGGTTAAAAAAAAAGGCAACGACAAGAAAAAATGCAAATGAATAGAATGAGAAAAGAGTGTATAATAATAAATTGTTAATAAAATTATTGAAGTGATAAAAAGTAAGGATGCAATGATAAGAATGACGTAATTCTTTAAAAAAAATGATGATGCAATGAGATGACGTCATTCTTTAAAAATGATGATGCAATGAGATGACGACATTCTTTAAAAATGATGATGCAATTAGATGACGTCATTCCTATTGCAGAGCATGTTGCAGACACGAGCTGCACGCGCGTTCCGGCGCGACTGCTGCTGCCGCCGCATCTCGCGGCGCGCTCCTCCAATCGCACTATCGAGGTTTTCTTTTCTTCTTTTCTTTTCCTTCCCAACCTAATGCTTTCTCTCTCTCTTTCCCTCTCTCTCTCTCTCTCTCTCTCTCGTTAATCTCTTTTTTTTTAAATCACATTTGCCTTGCCAGTTGTTATTATGGTCTGTAACCAAAAAAAAATTACGAAAGATAATCTTTAAAATATTATTAGTGTATATGTATTTATTTATTTTTCAACATATATTAATTATAATGTAACGACACAGATGTGCTGGTGCAGCGGACAACTCTGCAACGACTATCCGAGTGTGCCGATTAACGAAGCGTCCTTGTCGGTTTTTGCATAATTGATAAGTTGCAAGGCAATGCATGACTTAGTGAAAATTTATACATTAGCTTGCCATGACGCACAACATGTTACATCTATATTACTATTTGGGTTGGAAGAAATTTTAAAAAATTATTTTTTTTTTCAGATCGCTTTTGCCACACTTTCTACCGGCCGTGCTCACCGCACTAATCGCATCATGTTTTTATTAATTTCACCAAGTAAACGATTCAATGACAATCAATTTTAATGAAGTCAGCATAATTTTCTACGCTCTGGGTCTCAATAATTTTGTTGTTTTTTTTTCAATTTTTTTTCAGCGTTCAAACTGCCTTATTTTTTGTTGATTTGTCCGAAAAGACAAACTTTTTTTAAGTGTTTTCTTTTATATAATTTTTTAATCTCCCTTCCTTGCTAATATTTGTAGCCGATATATTATTGCTAATAATTTTGAATCCTCATAACTTTCATGTGTCATGCATAATTTTCTTTATAGAGTTTGGCTAGCGATTATCTCGGTAAATCTCGCTTGAGCGAGTCACCAAACTCCCGATGAAGTTTAACATTATAAAATGGAATTTCAAGTGAGAAGCGCTAGTCAACTTAGTAAACAATACTTCTTTTTTTCTTTTGCTCCTGGTCTCAAACTTCAAAATAGTGTGATACATGTCTTACTTTCTCTGCTAATGATAAATCTTTTCTCTACTAGTCTACGCATCTGCTCAACTTAGTCACATAGTTCCGTATACATAAATATGTATGTTTATCGATTCAGGAGCATTTGAACGTAGACCTCAATTTATGAAGGAAGATGAATACCAAAAAATGACTGTGCTGCAAATTTTGATATTCTAGAGTTATAATAATAAATACATAAATTAGATAGTGTGCATGCGAAATGTCTAAAGTGTGTAATACATGTAGTGCTTGTAGGTAATTACTTGTACTTGAGGAGGAGTTGGACACGACAAAGCATCTGTATAAACTATACAACGGAAAGACGACATATACAATTAATTAGAGTCGAGGGTCGCAAAGCATTCGACGCCATAAAATCGATACTCGATATTGGGAAGAAAAAAAGAATTAATATTGATGATCAGCCGGAGCGTACTTGAGAAGGCCGGTGCCCTCGCCGAGCAGATAGCGCAGCTTATTGCACAACGTCGCGTACTGCCAAAGGAAGTCGTAGCTCTTCTGCAAAAAAAAATATTATTTTTCTTAATTTGTAGCTTTTAAATTGCAAAAAAAATTCTTAATTGCTTTTAGATAGGAAAAAAAACACATTTTTTGAGCTCTTAATAAGTTACTTTTATATGCACATTTAGTGCGCGAAAAAGAGAGAACAGCCGATAATAGTCAGCTTGTTTGTATCGTTTGACGAGCCGATCATAAGCACTTTCATTGCACGGAAAATAGAACTATGATCGCTCTAAATACGTTCTCGTTCTCAGTTCTGTGCAACCACGAACAACTCTCCGCGTACTTTGTCCACTCTGCTACAGATTTGAACACGGTCATCGCTATAATCTCTCCTTCACATGCCTTCATTATTTCTATCTCTCCTGCCTTCTCCTTCTCTCTTTATCGTATTCTCTAGTTGTGTAATATTAATAGTCTCGCAGAAGAACCTAGCCTATCCTTTGGACTAAACCGACTGTCATAAAACCATCGCAATTGCTCAACTAATCCTGCTGAATAAACGTGATTGCATATGACTATGACTATTAGAATGTTTAGCAGGGATTAAAGAGAATTACGATGCGTCATCTGTAAATTTGGGTTAATCTTTAGTGCAAGATAAGCAAGGCCAGGCAACGGCGTTTTTGTTTTTTTTTCTCTTGCAACCTAGAATGGCCGTGTTTTACCTTCTTCTTGTAGAGGCCATACGGCCTGAGTACGCCCTCGATCGCCTTGGTCGCCTTCATGAGGTTGTAGTGTGGCACGGACGTGAAGAAGAAGTGATGCGCGACGTGGCCGTCCGTGATGTGATGCAGGATGTAGTCGATGCCGAGACCGTAGGGTCTTAATAAAATTTTATTATTTCTACTATATTTTCCAAGCACGCGTGGAAAAGTAGGGCAGAAAAATGAAAGAGAGAGAGAGAGTAGTGAGAGAGCGAGAGATAGAGAGGAAGAGAGAGATAGAGATAGAGTGAGAAGAGAAAAGAGAAAGAGAAAAAGAGAGAAAGAGAGAAAGAGAAAGAGAGAAAGAGGGAGAAAGAGAGAAAGAGAGAGGGAAAGAGAGAGAGAGAATGAGAGACAGACACACAGTGGAGAGAGATCTCCTCTCTTACCTGTCGATCGTCTGCAGTTGTCCCTTCATGAAGTTCCACGTGCCGTCCTCGTACACCTGGATGTCCTCGCTCTGATGCTGCAGGAAGGTGATGATGATGAGCCAGAGGCCCTGGCACAGGCATGGCAGCATGTAGAACTTGAACCACGCGTTCCACGTCGCGCCGAAGAAGTAGAAGGCGGCCTGACATAACTTTTCATTCATGGGCCTGACATAACTTTTATAGTAACTTTTAGCGTCACAATTTTAGAGTTTCACATCGCTGTAAATTTTCTTCTTCTTACGATGATAAGACGTTGTCACATGGCAAAATTTCCAGGAATTCTTTCATGATGTTCGCCAACAGCACACCACTTTTAGTGAGCACATTTCTTTCTGGGTTTGCTCTGGAGGTAGATGGAGATTTTCTTTGTTGTTGTTGTTGCTGTAGGAGTTAGTTGATAGAGTGAATTGATTGTGACCGTAAGTTAGAAATACTATAATTAATATTGATTGATTTACTTATGGTCCTAACGAGAATGAATGAATGTACCGTAGCCCACGCGACGCAGACGGCGGCCGAGACGACGCACTTGATGCGCTCAATGTTGTTGTGGAAGAGCTCGCTGCCGGGCCAGAAGTGACTGCCGTCCGGCGCGCCAAAGATTGTGTAGATGTGCCATATTAATATAGAATTTTTTTTACGCTTTTTTAAAAATTAATTATTGATTTTCACATCTCCTTACTTTATTGACGGATACTTTAATTTATTCAGGTTTATTATTAGGCACCCTCTTAGCGGGCCATTCTGATATCTATATCTATTTACGATGAGATGATTGTGGTGTTTTCATAGGAAAGTGTTTTCATTGTTATCTGCAGTTTTTTTTTTTCGTTGCCAGCCCCCCCCAACGGTAGTAATAGGCAATATGTAAATAAAAAAAAATTGTCTTTGCGAACACCACTATATGCAGAGAGTTAACAATGAGAATGTCAAGACGAGTGAAAGAGAAAGTAAATAATGGACCAACTTGACGAGTGCCGTGACGGGCGTGAGACTGTAGACCTTCTCGTAGGTCGGCGACTCCTTGAAGGCCTTCTCAGTGACCCACGGGACGCCTTTGTCCTGGAAGGGGATTGCAATGGCTTTAGATGTATGGTTACGCTTTTAATTATGGTGCGTAGTCTGCGCGTTCTGATAACGCTGGTGAGCATTGTGAGCTTGGGTTGACTTTGGACAGAACTGTGATGTAGGTCATACATTTTTTTATTCTTATTTTTGTTCTAAATACATAAAATTGCTAGTTCGCAAGTGTGCTATTGTAAATGAATGGTGAAACTTATTTAAAACCTTGGTGAGATGGCCGGTGTACATGTGATGCTGGCGATGCGAGTGCTGCCACGGCCAGTAGGGCGCGAAGAGCATGCCGTGCGCAAAGTGGCCGACAAGGTCGTTGAGCCACGTGTAGTTCGAGAACGTGCCATGGCCGCAGTCGTGGCCGACGCAGAAGATGGACGCGCCAATCATGCCAATGATGAAATACCTGTGCAAAATGATGATGAAATACCTGAGGCCAAATCGATTGCGTTTTTTCGTACATTAAAAAAGGACTACTTTATTGATCACACTCAACAATAAACTTGATGTCTCGAATAGTGTAATCTGTATGTTTATCATTGCTTTTCCTTTTTTTTTGATTTTCTAAAAAAATTTTTACTAGTTCTAATAAATGTTCCTTAATACATACAGACGATGTAAAAATTATGATTATTGTGGTATTCTCTTGCAAATGAAAAGCCAAAAAAACCAACCAAAAGATCAGTCCTGGCCAGCCGCCATACGTCTCAAAGAACGGCTGCGCCTTGTAGAGCGCCGCTGCGACGAGGAGGTCAAAGGCGAGGTAGGCGAGCGACTTGCCAGCGTGCTTCTCGAAGCACTCCTTCGGGACGGCCTTGCGAATCTCGTCGATCGTCGGCAATTTCTAAAGTGTTATATTTTTCAATCAATATTTTATTACGCTTCATGTTACAATCATGTTGTCGACAAGCGAAAACTTTGAACTATTCAAGATATACATGCGTTTAACAATTAACAAAAATAATAAAATAATAAAATAAAACCTTTTGCTCAATGGTTTCCGTGCGCGCCGGTAGCGTTTGGGTGGTCGACATGTTTTACCCTAAAACAGACACAGGTAGACATGAAATGGATGAAAGGGAAAGCGAGAAGTGAAATTCAATACGATGTTGCTATGGAAATGCGCATTGAGTAGACTGGACAAAATAAAAAGAGAATTCATTTGGTATAGACTGGACAACGAGCGACGAGTCGATCTCTTCAAAGGGCAAGGAATATGCTGTACAAGTTTAAGGATGGCGAGAGTGACAGACGGGGAGGAAGAGAGAGGAGAGGAGAGGTGAACACGCACAGACAGACATACCGGACCGGACTCGAAAGGGGGCAGCAGACAACCATAGTCTATGCGAGCAACACTGGACGTATTCTTCAGCCTCTTTCCATGGGGCATCAAGAGGGCGGAGTTGAAGTTCTCTTACTTTTTCCCTTTCAAAAATCAGTCCGTCAAAGTTCTTTTTTTTTCATCGAACATTGCACTTTAGCCCTAGCGATCGAAACGCAACTGAACAATACTTTTCCGGCTACCTGCATCATTTTTCTGTTTTCGGTCAATGACTTTTTATTGACAAAGACTCATTGATCGCATTCAATGTATGACTATATGGAGCAGCTTCGAGTTGCAAAAAAAATAGAAAAGTCTCATCGTTTCGGGAAGCAAAGACGCTAGAAGCAAATATTAATGCTCTCTACAGTCTGAAAATGAAATCGACAATTTTTTTTATCACATTCCAGACAAGTAATTGGTCCCAAACGTTTTTCTAACGACTTAATAGTTAAAGAGTCGGATTTTTCCTCTCGATATGATAACGTTTTCATGTATAATGTGTGCTAAACTTTAGCAATCTCACCGGCGTAGTCTGTCTTGGTGGAGGGAGAAGAAAGAGAGAATGAAAGAGAGAGAGAGAGAGAGAGAGAGAGAGATAGAGAGAAGAAAGGGCATTCATTTATGACATTCATATATGCTCTTAAATGCTAAAAAAAAAAAGGTTAAGGTTGAGCATGAATGACTGTTCATTTATGCACGTTGAACTTCTGGCAATCGCAGAATAGATTCTTGTTTGTTCGCTCTCTCCTTCTCTCTATCTCTCTCTCTCGGAAATGTTGCTGATCAGAGAACAGCGTCATTCGTTACCCCGTCTCTTTTTGTTATCTTATGCTTTTCAAATTCTGTTGCTCTCGCTATCTCACTCTCCCTCTCTCACTCTCTCTCTCTATCTCAATCTAGTATATTTCTCTCCCCCTCTACTTCTATGACTATCTCTGTCTCTGTCCCTACCACTATCTCTGCATCTCTCTCTCTCTCTCACTCTCTCCCCTATCTCTCTTCCTGCATTTCACCGGTGGTCCGATATTGTAGGGGAGCAGCAAAAGAGCACCTCCTCATCACGGCGCGATCCTTTGCTTTTCCGCTCTTCTATTCGAAGGGTCCATTCTCAGGGGCAAGGCAGGAAAGGGGGGAAAGTGGAAGTCGCACCATCCGTTGCTGAATCGCGCCATATGCATGAATGAACATAGATTTATCAATACTCATGCGAAAAGGCCACATCTCATAGTCCACTACAGAGAATATTAATAAAACGGATCAATAAAAGATGTACTAAAAGATAAAACCCCTATTATTAATGTAACGGTAAAAATTTAAACTAATAACTCTTTTCATGGGGTCTTTGTTTAAAAAAAAGCTTGAAGAACAAAAAAAATCAAAAGTATACACACATGTATGTATATACAAAATAGATGTCTATTGTGCCTGTTCATATGTACATACACATATGTACACTCCACTATAGTTGATAGCACCTTTCCGTGTTCCCGTGAAATCCCGCATGAAGTGCACGTGCATTCTTTGTGGATTCTCTTCCGATTACTCTCTCAAATAAAACGCCGTGCGAACGCTTCCCTCAATCAACTCTGTTGTTTTTCACTCTCTTATTCTCTCTCTCTCCACTTCCTGCTCTCTCCACAGTTCAAATTCCACTAGGGCAACCACACGAGTTATGCAGGCGGCTATGCAGGAAAGGAAAGTGTATGTGGAGAAAAGGGAAAAGTGATACTGCGTAGTATAGTTTGATAGAGGTTGAGATAAGAAAGAGAGGAACAGAGAGAGCGAGACGGGCAGTGACGCAGAGAAAAAGAGATAAAACGAGATAAGAGGTGGCAGAGCGGTACAAAAGGTGAATGGTGTTCACACTCGGTGGGCACACACAAAGATGACGCATCCTCTATGTGCTGTCTACAACACACGATTGCGGTGCAACTGAGGTGAGATCACACCAGTCGCGATCGGGCCATGCTAGAATATGCTATTGCATAACTCCAAGAGTTCGCATTATTTATCTCCAAATACATCTACATGAATTAATATATATGTAGGCTATAAAAAGAAAGTTCAGCAATATTCAAATGACTGTTAACAACCCTAACGAACATCTATCGGTCGAGAGCGTAAGGGCGATGCAAAAACTCAAAACGATTACTAGAATTGAACACTTCAGAAGAGGGTTTGTATGCTAACCTGTGGTGGGCGTTGTCCAGTGGATGCGAGACTGGCGATGAGGCTGCCCGCTCTTCCTCTTAAGAGGTGAGCGATGGACAATCAAGGGAGAGGGGAAATTGAGCTCATGGTCAAGCATAGGAGAATGCTAGTCGCTTTGCTCTTTATGCGAAGCCTCCATGCCCAGGAGATGCCCGGTGGCCCCCGGAGTGGCTCTATTCCGCGCCATCCGTTGAGCTGAGGCTGCTGAGGTTGCCCGCCGTATTTCAACTGTTCAACTGTTCAAACTTGACGACGATAACAAAGATGACGTATCCTCTATGTGCTGTCTACAACACACGATTGCGGTGCAACTGAGGTGAGATCACACCAGTATTGATCTCGCCATGCTAGAATACGCTCTTGCACAACTCCAAGAGTTCGCATTATTTATTTATCTCCAAATACCTCTACATCTATATATGTATGTAGGCTAAAACAAACTCATGGTCAGCTATATTTAAATGCGACAGAGCGGCAACATTACACGTAAAGTTAAGAAAACAAATTGAGATAACATGGACCGTGAGAGAACGTGTAAATGTCCAGGAAAGTAGAATTTACTCTTTTCGAGTGTGTTCAATCCAAAAATATATATAATCAATCGACTTGGACTTGACTTTCCCGAGATGGAGCCCAGAGGAACTGCCAGCGGCTGAGGTGGATGTGGCGATGGAAATATCTAGGTATGTATGGGTATGTATGTACATACATATGTATCCGTATACAGACGGAAACTCTCACAGTGTATGTTGTGGAACATCTCTCCATTCCGCTCAACTCTCCGCCAAACCTGGCATCTTGACCGATTCACCTCCCATTGTCACAAACACTATTACGCGGCTTCATCACTACTTGCTCGATCGGATCAATTTTATCGAACTTTATCTTCACGCAACTTGCTTCATCTAACAACTTCTGGAACGACGCATGGTACATGCATAAATAGTGTGAGTGGCACACGTTGATTTTCAATTCGAGAGTGGGAAGAAGCACAACCACTTGTGGCAGTGTGTTCACCCGGGAAATGGGTCTTACCATTAGACCTTTGGAACCGGGATGAAAATCGAGTACTATACAGTGGCTGTTATAATACGAAAGGCTATGATAAAAAAGGCGAACAGATTTTGCACTTCTAGCACGTAACCGTAAAGGGCATCGAAAAGCGTGTGGGGGGAAATGGCAACTTTGATAATATGTTAAGGCTCTTTAAAAGGTCGTCTGAACGAACTATGTACAAATGGCTGTCAATTGAAAAGTTCGGCTGAGAAGCACTATGTACTATGTACAACAGGCATATATTATTATATAGTCTGGCAAGGCTTCTCTATGTCAATCGTTTACGAGCCTCTTCAATGGAATCTCGAACAAAGTTGAGGACGACGCCGTAAACGGGAGATGTTCTCTCGGAAGGCTTGCATACGTTGTGATGCACCTGGAAAGTACATTAATTCATTAATTAATAAATAAATTAATTGTATAATTAATTAATTAATTAAAGGGCATATCCACGAATCGAAACTCTTCTATTACTATTATTTCTCTTGTGTCGTCATTTTTTGTTGTTGTTCTAAAATACGCTTATTTATCTGTTTCCATTGAAAAAAATAAATAATTTAAAGAAACTGTCCGGGGACTTTAAAAACCTTCTGTACTACTCCAGAACAAGAAATGGCCGGGCAGTCTAGTAAACGGTAGATTATAAGCTCTATTTTAAAAGGAGAAATAAGTAATAATTAATTAACTAACTAATTAAAGAGTATGATAATTAATATTTTAGGAGCTCGCCACATCCACTGACATCCTCAATGTGGTAGACGGTGCCGCGTCCAAAGACGGCCGAGGCCGACGGGACAATCAGGGCGCGGGTGGCGCCGAAGAAGGAGGACTCGCGCGTCTCCACGATCGAAGCCAGCACGGGGATCCAGTTGACGGCACACTCGCGGAAGTCAGCGTCCAGCTGATGAGAAAAATATATCAATCAAAAATTATAATAGCGAAAAATTAAACGTACAAATTTTTTTTTCACAATTACTATTCAAAATAGAGCCCTCCTTTTCATCAATCATCTTTCTGAGCACATGAATGTTCATAACTGCAATAAACTGTCAAGGAAAGCGAATTGTGGCATCGCTGTCGCTCTCTTTCTCTCTCTCTCTCGGTCTGTCCCTTTCTCTCTCTCTCTCTCGCTCTCTCTCTCTCTTTCTCTCTCTATTTTCCCTCTCTTCCTATCTCCTCTCCCTCTACCCATCTCCGCCCCCCCCCCCTCCATCTCTCTCTCAAGATACCATTTCATAAATACCCTTCCCAAGACGATTACGGTAGCCTCTCAAAATTCTATTTTTTTTCTTCAATTCTTTTAAAATTCAATTAGCCAATCACACTCGTGTTAGTGTGCTACGGAATAGTAGTAGTTTTTGTTATTTTTTAAATGAATAAAAAAGTAAATAGAAAACATTATTATAAACCTTGAGGTTGAGCTCGTTGCTCTCTCTTAGAAAGCGCACATCTTCCGAGACGGAGAAAGCGTCGAAGCCCCATCGAGACGCGATCGGCGAGCCCTTGTGCGGTGTGGCGATGAACAGAATTCCAACAGTCTCTGAAAAACAAGAAAATAAAGAAAAAAAATAAATAAAATTTAAAATGATTATTTAATTTTTTTCATAAACAAACACTGTAACAACATAATTACCTTTAAAAATTTCTTTTGACAGCGTTATTAAAGAGAAACTGAGCATACTGACCCGGGGAAAAAGAAGAGGTATGATATAATCTGATTATGTATCGTAATTCTATTCAAATGGATTTACAATTATATTCAAATGGCTTTATAATTCTGTTCAATTGGAATTATACTATTATTCAAATGGGGATTTTCAATTATATTAAAATTTCTTTACAATAATAATTAAGTGGATTTATAATTGTGGATTTCAGAGAGCCTCTTTACAAGGGACAAGGTGGCGCCCATTGGGGACATCTTGATCCTTACAGAGAGAGAGAGAGAGAGAGTCTCTCTTTCCGAACTTACGGGCAGCAAGTTCAGGAAGGTCGACGCATAGCTTCTTCGCGAGTAGCCCTCCCATGCTGTGGCAGATGAAGAGGACGGGTCGGCTGCCGACGCCCGCGTCCGCAAGCTGCCGCGCAAAACGATCGGCGCGAACCTGAACTTTTTTTTCACTACTTGATCTTTGATCTTTAAAAATGTTCTTTGATCTTGAAAAAATAAACCCATTTACTTACTACTTTAAAGGAATGTACCACTGCAGTACACCTAGCTACAGCTGATGAACACATTCTGAACCATTTCAAACTCAACAGATGAAATGACTCAAATTACAATTCCACCTACTGTAGCTGGGGAACTGTATAACAAGAGCAAAATACACAATATCAAACGTAGTGATAATGACGCTCCGCTTACAATCCCTTACAATGAGGTTAGTGTGGAAACTATAGGCTCGAATTTGACCATAGAATTTTGCACAGGAAACTTTCCCAGCATTGCCTCCAAGTAGTTTTGCTAATGCTCCACAAAACAATCATCCCTTATTTGATCTCTGATAGTTAAGCGTTAGTTCAAAGATGAAAGTGATGTGTCAATCATGCAGTGAGAACTTGAAAGCGCAACCAGGGTATAAAAGGAAGTCCGAAACTTAGTACTCACCCTGTTTTTGGACCTTTGTCAGGCACTACCTCATACATGTTTTGATCAAAAAATTTAATTCTACATACCCTACCTTCTTATCGGCGCCCAAGATGACTCTACCCACCCACTTCTGGGAGACATACGGACCACCCCTTTTTTCCCCTGACCGCAACTAAGTACTCACCTGCAGTGACTCCATGGTGCCGGAGAACTGGAGAAGATAGGACGGATAGTCAATGCCAATGATGCGGATCGGGTCGCTGATGTCGAGTGGCAGCCAATCCTTTGGGATAGACCATAAGATTCTCAGTACTACATAAGCAAGTTCATTAGGGATTCAAGGAGACAACACTAGATCCCAAAGTGACCTTAGAACTACTTAAGTAACCTCCATACTTAAGTTGTACCAAGCTCACGTAGATTTAAGGAGATAAACATAACCTCACTTAACAAAGTTTCTAGCGTGTCCTGATGTGAGTGCTATTTAGGTAAGCTTATATACCTTTTGGTTTTTTTTGTGTAAATATTAGGAAAGTAAACGGTATTGGTAATGTAAAAAGACACTTTTTTTTAAATGTTTAAGAAAATAACTATACCTTTGGCCAGCATTCGGTAACCAGCTGCGTTGCGTAGTCTCGCTGTCGCCACGTATACGCGACACTACCACGAAGGCCGTGGATCAGGATGATGTCCACGAGAGGAGGCTTCTCCCTGAATTATTACTGTAATCCTTTCAAGACCATAATTCTACCGTAATCCTCTCAAAGTACATATATGATATTAGACACAAACGAATGAATGAATAGACACATGTTTAACGGGGATAAGAGTGTATAACAACAACTTAATAGTTGCAAGAAATGAAAGATTGAGTGACTTTGGCACATGCAGTTCGTAGACATCGGAGCGGAGCACGTAGTCGATCATGCCGAGAGAGTACAGCGCGTTCCGGAAGATCTAAACGAGAGGAGAGAGGGAGAGAGAGGGAGAGAGAGGGAGAGAGAGGGAAAGAGAGATGAAGTGAGAGAAACAGGGAGCAGAGTGAGAGAGAAAGAGAGATGAAGAGAGAGACAAATAGAGAGAGAGAGAAAGAAAGAACAGAAAGAGACAGAGAGAGAAATTATAATTACCAGTAATAAATACCATATGAATTTTTAATCCCTCTCGGAACTATGTGGAATGCGATCAAGACTAATTTCATCATCAGTTTCCAAATCTTTTTCAATATTAAAGAAAGAGCCTTTAAAATTACCTTATGTGCAAGGAGCCTCTCGGCAAGACGCTTGCCATTCACGGCTAGGTCTGCTAGGAGCGGAAGCCATTCTGTAAGAAAAGAAAGGAACTTATAGACTCATTAAAACATATTAAATAAAAAGGCATTTTTCAAAGGTTACCAACACATATTCCGTGATAATTAAAAAAAATATATATATAATTTCTTTTTTTTTTACTCCTGACCCGACTTTAGAATGGCGGCAGCGTGTTCCGGATTGGAAGCGGCAATGTTGGCGAGAGTCTTGAGAGCGAGGAGAGCGATCGACCGCGTCTCCGGATCCGGGTAGTACTGAGTGAACATTCCGTGCAGGAAGCGGAGAACACTCGAGCACTCGGGTATCGTACCCGCCTGCAAAGTGTGAGAATATCACGTTTCAAAAATAAATGTCCCGCTTGGCTTTCGCGCGGGTTGATCACCATCATATATGCATATTATGGGCATAAGAAACTAGTTAACTAAGTTAAGTACTACTATTTTAGGGAGCTTAAGAGTTTTGGAGTTTTTAGAGTTCAGGGTCTCAGCTAAGCTTAGGGAGTTAAAGAAAAGTTAAGGAGTTTTTAGAGTTCATGGTCTCAGGAGTTTAGGGTCTCCGCTAAGCTTAGGGAGTTAAAGAAAAGTTAGGGAGTTTTTAGAGTTCAAGGGCTCAGCTAAGCTTAGGGAGTTAAAGAAGAGTTAAGGAGTTTTAGCTTTAGTGCAAGAAGAGAAAAGAAGACATCAAAGGTTTGAAGAAGAGTTCCGAGAACGACAAAGAGCTTACGAATACAGCACATCAAAAATCATGATAAGTTAAATAGTTTAAGTAATCCTATGCACTAATAAGGTCTTCTAATTTTTCAGGTAATTCTAAGAAGTACATAATCTTTTTACAATTGATAAAAAAAAACTATTAAAAAAGGCTTTTCCGGCTCCACTGCCCGTAGAGCTAAGGCCATCTCAGCTCGACGAAACGCCGAGCTAAGAAGGCTCTCTCAGCTCCACGGCACGTCAAACCGAGACGGCCAACTCAGTTCCACTGAATGCAGAACCAAGAAGGCCATCCCGGCTCAACGAAATGCGGAGCCAGGACCAAGCATGAGGCTACGCCTCGAAGTTGCCGATTAAACCGAGTTCTGGGATGCCCGTAAACCAGCGCAACCTATACTTGACGGCTTTTCGACCAAAATTATTTTCTCTGCGCAACGCTATTTCGCTGAGTATGCCAAAGACATGAGAGAAAGATGTATGCGGGATAAATGTGTTTAACTTGAGAGAGAGACAGTGATTGCGAGAGATACAGAGAAAGAGTTAGATATGTAAAATGTGCAGACTAAGAGCTCTGTAATAAGCTACTTTACATCAAAGGAGAGCCATATTAAAGCGTAGAAAATACAAAAAGAAAGTACAAACCGAGTACATATGGCTGCATGTTTTGACTCGTTTGGCAGCTTGCCAAGTGGCGAGAGAGACACTTTAACGTTGTACTTTCAATACGTTAGATACATCAGAAGAACCGCCTTTCTCTGCTGCATCCGACAACATAGAGAGCGGGGGCTCTTTAGGGCTCTCTCTATTTTTAATTCTATTTTAAAGAGTTTTTGTGCACATATGGCTGGTCGAGACAGCACGAATTGGCAAAGTGCCAAAATAATGAGGTGCAAAGAGGTGCGAAGAACTAAGCGATATGAGGTGCAATGTGTGTTTTTCTGCTTGAGCAAATTTTTTTGCAATTTATTATGCATATTAACGTTAAGTTTTGTGTACTTACAGAGTTGTAAGCAGCATAATTGATGCTTTTGAGTTTAAAAAGCCAAAGGTCCTCGCACGATTTTGATCATACTGTATACGGCAAGAGTTTTACTGAAAGCTTATTGGTCGGCTGAGGGGAGGAGCTTTTGTCTCGTTTTCTTAATTCTCTCTTTCTCGGCGTGCTCTCGCTTTTTTCTGCCTCTCACGCAAACCAGGCCTCCCTCTCGCACACGCTAAAAATATCGCAGAGACGTAAGGGCTTATGAGGAGTACAGGGAATTTCCTACCGTAATACGAAAGAGCAGAAAATAGGTCGGAATTCAAAATTCAAAATTTCGGTCAACAATGAGTAGAAAAGCAGTGCTTACATTAATATGCACAAGTGTACAGTATGCTTATGATGCAAAGATGAGAATCCTTGATAAAACTGAATGAATTCTCTCAACTTCTCACCAAAGCAAGGGAGTATCATGATCAACCGAGATGAATATGTGAAGCTGACACAGCTTGTTAGATGCCAGAAGGTTCAAGGTTCAATGTTCAAAGATCAATGTTCAAACCTCCGTCTTCAAGAAGAGCATCTGTAGAATCTGCTGGAGTCGCGCGGTTTGCGAGGGACGTGGCCCGCCCAGCCACGCGTCCATGTGGCTGCCGCTCCTCGGCCCGCCGTACTCTTCTGCCTCCTCGCACGGCACGCGGCCGAGCCATGCGACGAGCGCGCGGAAGTCATCGCCAAGGTCCATCTTAATTTGATGACTTTTTTTGTTTTTAAATATTTTATTGTATTTTATTTTATATTTAAATAATAATAAAAAATTTAAAAAAAAATAATTTAAACTTGAAAAAGCATTAAATTATGGTAGCAACCAACAAAAGAAAGCTACAGTCATGACACTTTGCGCGCAATACAGAGTATGGTAATTCAAAAATTTTTTTTTTTTTTTGCTTTTTGCTGAGCTTATAATGACAAAATTATGTGGGGAAAATGTTATGTTTTGCTAATAATAAGGTATATAAGTACGATATGAATACTATAAAGAATTCTCTCACACAAATTTACCCTAGTGAGAAGCCGCTCAAACACGACGTCATCGTCGTCTTCTGCATCGGCTGCCGCCGCCGCATCAAAGGGAGCGATGGGCACGGCGTGAACGCCGGCCCAACCGTGGCTCGCGAGGGCGCCGATCGAACGAGTGCTCATCTGGCCGAGCAGGCGGACACTCTCCTCTGGAGCACAACACAAGAACTGAGTGACGTCATTTTGTGGAGGAAAGTCAATGGACTAGAAGACAATTTGGAGAAAGCAACCTCGGTTAACAAACCCATAAATACTTGTGTTATACAGGACAAAACTTTCACGGATCTAACCAGTGCTGAAAAAGTGCCTGTCTCTGAACATGGCCTGGGAGGTTATAATGTAAAATATTTTTTAAATAAAAACGGGGGTTATAAAGTGAAAAATGGCCATCCCGGGGTTACAAAGTGTTACGGGATTACGGCCGGGGGGGGGGGGGGGTTACAACCCTCTCAGGGGTCTGACCTATTTCAGCTCTGAAAGCAACCTCGGAAAACAAACTCGTAAATATTTGTGTTATACAGCACAACACTTTCGCAGAGTTGAGGATGATGGCAACAGTAATGTAAGAAAGAGCTTTGGGGAAGTTTACGTATTAAAGGAGAGAGAGGACCGAGCAAACTAAATAAGCCCCTAATCCTGTTCGTAGTCAGCTTTGATAACTCTGGTCATCCGAAGAAGAACAAATTACTTATAATGAAAAAATAAACGACTATTAAGTAGCCGAGCAACATAGATAATAAAATGATTTCAAAGGTTGGGATTAAGGCTATTAAACATGTGTTTACGAGGGCAAGTAAAAAAAATGAAGAAAAAAATCTAAATCAAAGTGTATGACCAGTGCGATCTTTTCATCACCGGTGTAACTAAATAACCTTTTCTTTAAATGGAACATACCAGTGTCAGCCTTCAGGATATAGTTGATAGCATCGAGACTTCGACGATTCTCATTGAGAAAGCGGATGGCCTCCGGCAGTGACGCAATCTTTGGCGGTTCGCGAGGAGGCCAAAGGCCGTTGTAGTAGGAGGAGAAGAAAGCGCTAGAGAAAGAGAGATCTATCAGAGATCAAAGTGTCATTACAGAACTCACACACATTAGAGAATCTTTTGACTAAAATCCAAAAAAAAAGAATTCATGATAACTTCGACATATATTTGTAGACAATTAATTCCTGATATCAGGTGGCAATGTATTAAAGCTTACGAAGAATAAGAGCAAGTTAATAAGGTATACCTGATTGAGACGGAAGGGATGATATATTTCGCCATGGCACAATAATTCTTCTCTGGAGCACACAAGAAAGTGTCAACCGCGCCGCGCGCAGCTCAGAAAAGAGTCTATCGGCAACGAAGACACCATAAACCTTGAAATAAGCAAGTGTAGCAACGAATTTCGTAAAATAGTCCGAGAACAAGCAAAAGCAACAGCACTCATCAAAACATCTCGTACATTTGAACAGGTGTAGAATAAATACATACCGTATTACTACGTTATTTTGAACGATTTTCCATGCAGGAATTTACAGTTTTTAAACAGAATTTTAACTACAGTATGACATTCAGAATCTGGAATTAACCCGACCGCAAGTGTATTCGAAGAGAAGAATAAACTCGATTAGTAAGAACTTTAATATGGGTAAAAGATATATGTATTCCCCATTGCTAGAATAATAGCGTATGGTCTCAAAGTTGGATGGTCTATGCATATTTCTGAAAATTTATGAGCTTGAAAAAAGTAAATTCTAATCCATAATCACAAAGTGCACGAAGGTGTTGAAGGGAAATGATCGGTCAAAAAGCGAAAATCATTTCATTCTTTCGCCATTTCACTCATAGTTGTTGGTCGGATGGCCAACTTTCTCTCGTTGTCGTTGATGCTCGATGTGCGTACCGATCTCGTTTATAATCTACAAAAAAGTAGACAAGGACCTTTACCAATAGCTTAGTAAAAAAAACTAGATTAAATTCCCATTTAAATGAAACATATTTTAAGTTAAAATACAAGTTAATTTTTTTTTCTTTTTTTTCGAAATTCTGCTCACGCTTTGGCCCTCTTTGATCGCCCTCTCTCCTTCAAGATCATCCTCTCTTCTTTCTAGTTCGCTCTCTTCATGCTCCGCTTCGTCGGAGTCCTGCTGCTCGCTGTTGGCTGCAAGGTAAACGGCGACTAAAAAGAGAATGACACTTTTTAAAAGGAGAGGAAAAACATTATTTACAGCAAAAACCATCTCCACGTCTTTTTTTTCAGAAAAAGAAGCCGAAGGAAGAGTCAGTTCTGCATGTCAGCTCTTCATTCTTACAACAAAAATTACTTTTCGCTATTATATATTTATATATTACATAATGTCATCAAGTCGTTTTAATAGCAATAATGATAGCACACATTTTTAAATCAACATCTTTTCAGTATACCGGTGTGAAGACGTACAATGCAATGCCGCGGAATATAGGAAGCAATTCAAAGCGGAGCACCCAGAGTGGCAGGAACGTTCGAAGCCGCGTGATATCTCGGATCAACCTGGATAACCTGGATAAAGTGATGCTGAGGAAATGAATCAGTAACATCAGAATTTCTGAAATAAGTGCCAATTCAATTATTAAGCTGTATTGTGTTTATATAATTCCTTCCTCAATTTATCCGCATATATTACATATGTACATGTAACATCATGAAATTACTTGTATTTCTAGACAACAACTCCGTCAATGAATTTCGAGAAATGAATACAAGCGAATATAGGGATAAGGGAAAAGTCCGCTGTGAATAACAACAGGGCGTAATTAGGCTGTATATAGGCATCGATTATTAGTCGTAGAAAAGAATTCTTGAGATAAGAATCTATAATCGTTCGATAAAGATAGAGAATATTTAGTAGATCACTACGGAAATGATCCTTGTATCTGAAGAACAAGAAAACGCTTGATTTATTCACGATATCTACTAGGAGATTTTGCGGTAACTTTAAAATATTGAAAGTGATAGAATTGAAAATAGCCGAATAGGAAGAGTTTTTCTTTTGTACATATTGGAAGCATTTTAGTTATCATCCAGAAAACTATTTTAAAAGCTATTCAATTTCCATGTCTTTCTTCAGCCTCATCTGCATATGGCTGCCTCTTCCAGGACACAGTGGTGGCCTATTCTTTTTTTACAAGCCATCTGAGACAACTAAAAGTAATGATAAGCTGCCTACGTATTCTCTCTCTCTCTCTCTCTCTCTCTCTCTCTCGCTCTCTCTCACTCCCTCTAGCTCTCTCTCTTTCCTTCCTTCTTTCTTTGTCTGTCTCTCTTTCCTTTCCTTTCTCTCTCTCCAGTGCTCGATTTCCTCTCTCTCTCTCTCTCTCTTTCTCTGTCTCTCTCTCTGTCTCTCTCTCTGTGTCTCTCTCTCTCTACCTTTCCATCACTAACATGCTCATTTTTGTGCTCATTTAGTGTTCCTCTCATGCTTTAATCCTTCTTTACCCCTCCACCTCGTGTAGGCCACAAACGTGGGCGTAGTGGAGATGCATATGAATGAAATGGTGGCAGCAGCAGAAAGCAGAAAGCACGGCGGAGAGGGTAATATTAGGTGCGAGAGAGAGACAGAGAGAGAGAGAGAGAGAGCGAGAGAGGGAGAGAGAAAGAGAGAGAGAAAGAGAGAGAAAGGCAGGGAGAGAGAGAGAAAGAGAGAGAAAGGCAGGGAGAGAGAGAAAGAGAGAGAAAGGCAGGGAGAGAGAGAGAGAGAGAGAGAACGGACCCATTTTCTGGTTGGCGTCATCGACACCCCAATGAGAGTGGACATGGGTCATGGTGGAAGCACACTCGAGTACCATGAAAGTGTGACGAGTTCAAGAGACTCAGCTCTGCAGAGAGAGGATGACGTTTGGAAGTGGGCCAGGTTTTAGAAGGGGGGGGGGGTGCTGGTGAAAATGAGCTGAAAGAGAGAGAGAGAGAGAGAGAGAGAGAGAAAGAGAGAGAGAGAGTGGCACATGGATAGAAGTAGAATTGGTGAAAGTGAGAGATTGGGAGAGACAATGGTGGCTTTTTCATCCTGGAGGTACTTTGCCCTCGTCAAGGAGAGGATCCGAGAGAGAGAAAGAGAGTCAGAGAGAGAGAGCGACAGAGAGAGAGAGAGATAAGGAGAGAGAGAGAGACAGAGAGAGACACAGAGAGAGAGAGAGCGAGAGTGTGCGAGAGAGAGAGATAGAGAGAGGGGGAGAGGCCTGAGGCAGAGACGTGAATCCCGTGACGCCGTCTCTGTGTGTGTGTGCCAGCGGTCGCCATCTTCAGGACTCAGATATTGCCAATCTGGCGGTGCGCTTCCCGGTTGGCAAAGAGCAAATGTTTCTCTCTCTGTCTCTCTCTCTCTCTCTCGCTCTCTCACTTTCTTACCCTCTCACTCTCTCACTCTCTCTCACACTCTCTCTCACTCACTCTCTCTCTTTCTCTCTCTTTCATCCCTCTCTCTCTCCACGTCCTCTCTTCGTTCTCTCCCTTCTTCTCTCTCAGTTCCTCTCACTGCCCATCTTCATTCTTCTCAATTTTGTTGCGATCATCTCACTCGCTCAGAGAAAAAGGAAAAAGAGCGGAAATTATTTGAGCATCACTTCCTGGATTTCTTGACCATCTTCAGCCGTTCCACCACAGATTGGAACGAGTGAGAGAGACAGAGAGAGAGAGAGAGAGACAGAGAGAGAGAGAAAGAGAAAGAGAGTGAGATATAATGAGGGAGCAGGACGAGACTATGAATCTGCGCGGTTATGAGCAATGCTTCATAGAACTCAAAGTACGCGAAAGTGGAGAATTAGAGAGAGAAGGAACAAGAACAGATTGAGGAAGAGAGAGAGAGAGCGAGAAAAAGAGAGAGAAAGAGAGAGTGTGTGCTTGAGAGAGCGGATGAGACATAGGAAGAGAGAGACAGAGATAAAATGTCTAGTGCGCTAGAGCTGAACTTTGATGAAAGACTCTAGTCGATCGAGTACTATGTATACATCGTCATCAACTCTCTTCTTGTCTCCACCAAATAATTGTGACTTTTCCCCGCCCTCGCTTTGTCGGAGAGAGAGAGAGAGAGCAGAGAGAGAGAGAGAAAAAGAGAAGGCAGAGAGAGAAAGAGTGAGAGAGAGTAGAGTAAGAGAGAAAGAGAGAGAGCAGATAGAGATATAAAAGCCAGAGTGTATGCGAATGAGGGAGAGAGAGAGGCAGAGTCACAGGCAAAGAAGAGAAAAAAGCTAGAAATGCGCCATTTCTTTTCTTATCCACACCTCTATTTACGAAAGCGATTTGAAGCGCGCCATGAAGTGTATTTATGTAGCTTGTGAAGAACGATGAGTCACGCAATCAGTTTTTTTTAAAGTTCTGAAAAGTTGATTGTTAATTGTTGCTTTTTGGTTCGATTATCTTCTTCGATTTTTTTTCGTTAATAAAAAAGACATTCACTTGCACCCGGTGCAGTCGTTCTCCCCAGTATAGTCTATCTAAAATATTGCGCTAAATGTATAAGTATACATAAATGCTCATTATATGGACGCGAATCGAGTTGGTCGGTCGGTGACGAAATGGGCACAAAAAGAGTCAAAATGAGAGAACAGAGAGAAAGAGTGAGAGAGAGAGAGAGAGAATGAGAGAGATAAAGAGAGAGAGAAAAACGAGAGAGAGAGAGAGAGAACGAGAGAGAGAGAGGGAAAGAGAAGAACGAGAGAGAGAGAGAACGAGAGAGAGAGAACGAGAGAGAATGAGAGAGAGAGAACGAGAGAGCGAGAACGAGAGAGAATGAGAGAGAGAGAACGAGAGAGAGAGAGAGCGTGTAAGAGAGAATGAGAGAATGAGAGAAACTCGAATTGTCCTTGCAAGAGAGGAGAAGCTTCCTTGCACAAAATTGATGCATAAATTAGCTTGGTGTGTCGTTTTTATGATGATCTATACCTTAAACTTATTCAGAGACACCAGACACATCAACTTACTCTTCCAGACGCTTGCATCTCTAGTCTCAGCATATATCTTATTTTGAGATGAGTTATTTTCATATCATATCAAGATCTCAATCTTGAGATGAAAATAACTCATATAAACAATCTCGTTTTCCTAATAAATTTCTTGGTGTCAAATTGGTTACACTTGTCTTCGTTCCATCTCCGACCTTTTATCTCTTCCTCTCTCTCACTCTCTCTCTCTCTCTCTACCTCTCCCTACCTCTCTCTATGTCTCTATCTCTGTCTCTCTCTACATCTCTCTCTCTCTCTCTCTCTGTCTCTCTCCCTTTCTCTGTCCATCCTTGATTTATCTGCCGTTTCTGGCTGGACTCTCTGACGGATTGCAAATGCTTCTTGGTCCTTGAAATGCGAGAAGAGTGGAAGAGTGCAAGAGTGCAGGAAAGTGGGCGGTGCCAAAGGGAACCCCCCCCCCTTCCCCTCCTCTTCACGCTCTCTTCCACGTCCTCTTGTTCATTTTTCATTTCTGCCGTGTTTTATCAAATATGGAATTCTTTGCGTGATTTTACATACTAAGCGATTGATTTTTGCAATAATTTTTTTCTCACTATATTGGCTACAATTTATGTTTTCTTTAAAGATTGCTCATTCAATTCGCTTATGACACCTTGGACTTTCGTTATCTATGAGGTTGTTCCCATTTATAATTATTTCTTTCTATCCACCTTGCTCTTTTCGACATTTCCGTGGCCACCCATTTCGGTGGTGTTCCTGATGCCTTTTCCCTTTTTTGTCCTCTGCATCTGTGCCGTTTTGCAGAGAATCCTTCCGGGGAAGGGGAGTTCGAAGGGTATCAGCGGGCGTTGGTTGCGCGGCGGTTACTTTTGCCTGCCGCTGACTACTTTGGCTTGTGCGCCCATCCATTCTGGCACGGCGAGCCCGGAACGAGCGTAGACAGCAGAGTGGAAGCATCCTAAAAAGAAGAAGAAAAAGAAGAAGAAGACATGAAGAAATCGGAAGGAATCATAGATCGTGGTGGAGGGAGAGAGAGAGAGAGAAAGAGAGTGAGAGAGAGAGAGAGAAAGAGAGAGAGAGAAAGAGAGAGAGAGAAAGAAAGAAAGAGAGAGAGAGAGAGAGAGAGAGAGAGAGAGAGAAGAGAGAGAGAGAGAGAGAGAGAGAGAGAGAGAGAAGAGAGAGAGAGAGAGAAGAGAGAGCGAGAGGTATAAAGAGATAGGAAGATGAAAGTAAAGAGAAAAATAAATGGGAAGTATGTAGATAAAAGATAGTGAGAGAGAAAGAGAAGTAAGGGGCATGGAGAGAATGAGAAAGATAGAGAGAGAGAAAGAGAGAGAGAAAGACAGCGAGAGAAAGAGCCAGAGCATGAGATCAAAAGGCCCATGTAAAAAGAAGCTGCCGCAATGGCTTAGGATGGTGGGCGTTCCGGGTGTGTGTGTGCGCCGAGATGAAAGGGACCTCAAATCATTTCCATATGCCTTCCAAGATATGGCGCCTGGTGTACTTTGGCATCCCAGCTTCCGCTTGCAACCTAGACTAGCCGCGTTTACAGACAACGGCTTGGAGTTATCAAAAGCTAAAAATGTATCTTCTTTATTCTGCCATCCGTTATCTAAAAAAATGAATTTGTGTGTGTTTTGAATTGGTCTCCATTTTGGTGAACTAATGAGAGATTTTCTTGGCGTGAAACTTCTTTTTTTTGTTTAATATATGTATATTAAAAATCGCGAATCAATTGCACGCCAAGGTATTCTCTCAAGCGGATCAAGGGGTCCAATGAGAAAAAGGCAATTTTCCTCGCAGCATAGCGTGCTCTAGTTTGAGTAGTAGTTTCTCACGCTCAAACTGCCTTCTATCTCCATATTCGTTCGCTTGTTGCAATTCCTTGCTTCTTCTTGTAGTTTCTCTCGCGCTTTCTGAGAGAGTTCGTGGAGTAGGAGGCTTCATTGTCGCCTACGACTCTGTTAATTCTTTGTATATATTAATAGTGTTGTTGATTCCATATTCCTGTCAAGCGTCAAAAATGATCTATTCTTTAAACAAATTTACCCATGTCGTTCAGTATTTAGAAATAAAGAAGTATTTTTTTATTTTCTTATAAATACTTTTATCATATGTTACCGTATGATGTCAGCCTTGCCAGAAGATTGGCCCTTCGTTTTTCATTCTCTCGTGACCTTGGCATCTTTTGCCTTCCAGGATACTTCTAGAGGGCGACCATTTGGAGCTCTCTCTCTCTCTCTCTCTCTCTCTCTCTCTCCTTCTCTCACTTATCTCTTTCCCTGTCTCTCTGTCTCTCTCTCTCTCTCTCTTTCTCTCTCTCTACCCAACTCTGTCTCTCTCCCTCTCTCTGTACTTGCAAACTCAATAGGCGTTCGTTCCATTACGCCTCCTCTCGCAAATGCTCCGTTCACTCTTCTTCTTCATTGCTAAACTCCCTTGCAGATGCAGAGAGAGAGAAAGAGAGAGAGAGAGGAAGAGAGAGAAAAAAAGATGAAAAAGAGCCTTCCTTGTGCTCGCCCAAGAGTTGTCCGCAACACACACAAACAGACACTCGGTTCAATCAACGCAATGACCCAATCAAGGGCATTTCGCTTTCTCTCTCTCTCTCTCGCTCTCTCTCTGTCTCTCTCTCTCACACTCTCTCTCTCTCTTTCTCTCTCGCTCTCTCTCTCTCCCTTTCTCTCTCACTTATTCCCTCTTTCTCTCGCTCTCTCTATCTGTTTTCAACTTTCCTCTCACTCTCTTTATTCCGCCTACCTACACGCCACTTTATCTCCTTTTTTTCTATTAAGTTCTCCTCGTTCTGAAAATGGCGAAGACTCTTTTTCTTCTGTTCTTCAACCTTGGAATGCTGTGCTTTTCGGCTGCCATTTCTTCGAATGAGTCTGTCTAACTCTGTCTTCACGAGCGATGGTGAGAGAAAATATCCGGAGAAAAACATGAGTAATTGATGCAGAGCGAGAGAGAGGGAGAGACAGAGGCAGAGAGCGAGAGAGACAGAGAGAGCGAGAGAGGCGGAGATAGAAAGAGAGAGAGAGAGAGAGTGCGAGAGAGGCAGGGAGAGAGAGGCAGAGTGTGAGCGAGAAAGAAAGAGAGAGAGAGAGCGCGAGAGAGGCTGAGAAAGAGAGAGGCCGATCTCCAAAAGAATGATGAGTACGCCCGTGAGGTAGTGCCCATGTGACTGAAAACACAATCTATCACTCGGCGGAGACCCCGCCGACACTCGGCCTCGTTCAAGGCTGCTGGAAGTCATCCTCCAGACTCCAGCAGCAGCAGTTCCGGCAACCTGGAGTCATTAGTTAGAATGATTCCGGTCGGAGAGGAGGTGGAAATTGAGAGAGAAAAAGAGAGAGAGTGAGAGAGAGAGCGAGAAAAAGAGAGTGAGGTAGGCAGAGAGAGAGAGAGAGATGGAAATAGAGAGAGAGAGAGCGAGAGAAAGAGAGCGAGAGAGAACGAGAGAGACAAGCAACAAACTGAACGTAGACACGACGCCGCCGCTGAGATCGCCCTGCCAGTGCTCTTCCACTGAACGTAAGGCATGCCGGGATTAATGAGATTTACTCTTTCGCTCCTGCTTGGTCTCTTGTTTGAATCGAATCCATGGAAGCACATTGCCAGAGAGTGCACGGCACTTTCCAATCTTGGGCTTTATACTTCTCTCTCTCACTCTTTTTTCTCTTTTTCTCGCGCTCTCTATGCCTCTCTCTCCCTCATTTTCTTACTCCCTCTATCTCTCTCTCTTTCTCGCTCTCTCTCTCTCTTTCCATCTCTCTCGCTCAATCTCTTTCACCCTATCACATCTCTCCTTGCTGCTCTACTCCTCTAATGTTCCTCTCCTCTTCAGTTATTCTTTTTTTCCTAACTATTCTATGGTTAGCAAGCTTCCAGAAGTCATTCGCATCTATATTCGTTATATCACACGAATTCCCATTCACTCAACACCCTTGGGGAAAATGATTTTGCGGAATAAAATGTAATCTCTTGTCACCTACGCAACCTTCGCGCTTTGTTCATTCGCCGACTCTTTCCTCTTTTTTTCTATTTCATCCTACTCTCTCACTCTTCTCTCTCTCTCTGTCTCTCTCTGTCTCTCTCTCCCTTTGTCTCCCCCTTTCTCTCCTTGTGCCTACGCCACTTTCCGCAACGTTTTTTTCTTCGCGGGACGTCTATAATGATCTGTCTGGTGAGCGTTGCATTTGAACCCTTCTTCCTCATTTTCATCATCTCACGAGAGAGAAAGAGAGAGAAAGAGAGAGAGAAAGAGAGAGAGAGAAAGAGAGAAAGATAGAGAAAGAGAGAGAATGAGAGAATGAGAGAGAGAAAGAGAGTGTGAGAGAGAAAGAGAGAAAGAGTAAGAGAGAGAAAGACAGAGATAGAGAGAGAGAGAATAAGAATGAATGCGAGAAAGTGCCAATTGTGACGCGCCACACGTTTTTGCTTTGCTCCCAATACCTCCAGGTCACACCCTTCCATGAGCCACATTTAGACACCGATTGTGCAAGCGATAAGGAAGATGCTGCTGTCGAGAAAGAATTTCCGGGCCGGCTTTTGGTCGAAGCACCCCCCGTTTGGGTCCGTCTGACCCCCCCCCCCCCTCCCCTGTCGCACTCGCGGCCTTAGTGGTCCATCAAGGCATAGAGGGCCGAGACACGTCTGATATGCCTTCTTGGACGCGACGTGCGTATGTAGATGCGTGTGTGTGCTGTGTTTGCCTAGTGCATTCTTGACTTTCTCGATCTCTCTCTCCCTCTCTCTCCATCTCTCACCCTCTGTTTCTCTCTCCTTCTCTGACTCTCTCTCGCTGTATCTCTCCCTCTCACTCTCTGTTTCTCTCTCTTTCTCTGACTCTCTCTCTCTTTTTCTCTTTCTTTGTTCCTCTTTCTTTCTCTTTCTCTCTCTCTCTGTCTCCCTTTCTCTCTCTCTCTCTCTCTCTCTCTCTCTCTCTCTGTTCCCTCTCTCCCTCTCTCTCTCACTCTCTTTTTCTCTCTCTCTCTCTCTCAAAGGTCCAGGGGGCATCTGGTGATGATTATGATGCCTGCCCCCCTTCATCTTGCGCACCTCTCGCGAACCTCTCTTGCCATGCGTCAAGAGGCCCTTCTTCCATCGTTTGATGACTCGACGCTGTGCCAAGAGAGGCCACATGCCTCCTCTCGAGAGTAGGATGCAGAATGGCATTGGAGGAAGGAGAGAGAGAGAGAGAGGAAGAGAGAAAGATAGAGAGAGAGAAAGAGGCAGAGAGATAGAGACAGAGAGAGAGAGAGAGAAAGACAGAGAGAGAAAGAGAGTGAGAGAGAGAAAGAGGCAAAGAGAGAGAGAGAGAGGCAGAGAAAGAGATGAGTGTTAGAGTAAGGGGAAAAAGGAGAGAAAGAGAGGACAATCAACACATGCCCATAGCCTATTTTAGGAGACCTTCTCTCTCTCTCTGTCTCTCTCTCTCTCTTTCTCTCTCTCTATCTTTCTCTCTCTCTATCTCTCTCTCTATCTTTCTCTCTCTCTATCTCTCTCTCTATCTTTCTCTCTCTCTCTCCCTACACCTCTCTCCACTCTCGTTTCGCCCCTTCACATATCGCTTGCTCTTCGTCGCTGTTGACAATAGTCGAAGACGACTCCTCTTACCTGGGATGCTGAAAAGTGTGTGTGGAGATGTGAAAGGCCAATGAATAGGGAGTGCAAAAAATAATAATTTATAATAATGCCGAAAATATTAACACTGAACATAGAAAAACACACACTTGCGTTAGTTCTATGATGAAGTAGAGAGCATATTCTTAGAATATTATTCGATTTCCTATATTCTCTCTCGCAACATCCTTTCACACATTCTTTGTTATTCGAGCTCTCGGAGATGAAGGGCGGCATCAGCAGCATGTAATTCATATTCTAAAGAGAATGTTGTGCGTGTTTCGTGCTCTCTGCCTTGTTATTTTTCTATTTCTATTTCTGTTTCTTGCTCTCTCTCTCTCTCTCTTTTCCTTTTTTTCTTATATTTTTATTCCTTCGGGACAACTTCCACCATTGTTGTGGCAGCTCTTCTAGCATTAATCAAAAAAATTTCCCAGCCCTCTATACTCTATCTTAGAGCTTTGACTTTGATTAAAGCTGTGTATTAATCAAAAAAAAAACATCCGAATATGACCTGCCTTCCCTCTCCGCTGTCTTTCTTATTCTCAAATGTCAACAATATCACAAACTTGTTGCGACTTACATACATGATTGAATAACAAGTAATGTGGCGACTTGCAGAGAGTTTCTTATGAATATGATGATGATGATTTGCAGAGAGAGATTGTTATGATGCTCCGAAGAGATTCAACGAAGCCTGTCGACTCTACCGTACTTCAAGTAGTATCAAAAGATTCGTTGCCACAGTCGAGTACAGCCTAGCTACTATACTTACTAGGCATAAGGAGTCGTAAGCTTTCCCAAAGGGCACTGGCTAAGTTTCGCCTTAGCCTTTGCTTTAGGCCTTAGCCCCAAGCCTTAATCATTAACGACATGGGTCTCCTGACGGCCTTCTGCAATAACTCGTCAACATCGGCCAGCATGACTCCGGACGAATACGAGACGCTTCACAGTGTCAAGATCACTGTCGGCGTTATCACGGTAATTAGCATATTTTCCCTGCAAAAGTGCATAATTTTCCAGCCAAAATTCATAATTTTCTCTCCAAAATTCGTCATTTTCCCGCCTAAATGCATAATTTTCCCGCCAAAATGGAGATTTTGAAAAAAAAAAATTGACTGATATTGCAGCGAATACTGTGCGTCTTCGGCATCGCGGGCAACGTGCTGAATCTGCGGACGCTGCAGAGCGCCTCTCTGCAGACCGTGCCCTTCATGTACATTCGCGCGCTCGCCGTCTTCGATCTCGTCAGTGGCTCGTTTTTCTTTGGAATTTTTTATTATTATTATTATTTTACGCTTTAATAACATTTTATACTTGGTGATTGTCTTCGTTTTCTTTATGAATATTCCTTAAATTATGATGCTTAGTAGTTGCTGCTATAAAGTTTAGCTGCATTATAGTATATTTGTATTATATGTAATGATGATTATTTCCTGAGGTATTGAAGTGATTGACATAAAAAGACTTGGAATAGATTCTTTGCAATTAGATGACTCATGATGACATTTATTCCTTGTCCAAACGTAATTTGCGATGAAGTGTCAGGATATATTTGGCGCCTTTTTACAGTCAAGGAAATCCCTCTGACGTAGGCTGTTTCCTCAGAGACGTCAAGGACGGAGAAGGAGCTCGGAATTGCGCGTTGTTTTTGTCTTCTTATGATTCACTCCTCGAGTGCATCATATTTCACCATCGCATACTCGCCATTGGAAAAAAAAGAAGAATGAATAAGATGGAGAGAGGGTGTGAAGACCCCTTCGATCTCACTTTCGTTTTACAGAATGTATGAATATGTTGGGTCCTATAAAAGGCGTGGGTGGGCTGAAAGAGCATCTCATCCTTCTCGTCCCTCTGCATGTTAGCACGTGCGCAAGGCTCGCTGATGTCAACCCTACTCTTTGCGAATACACAACATGTTTTTTTTTGTTAACCAAAATCGTAAAACTCACTATTTCTCTGCATCTCTCCGCCCATCTCTAGTTCACGCACTCTCTCTAGTTCCCTGTTTCTCTAGTTCTTGTTCACTGTCCCAGTCTTTCACTTCCGCTATCGCTCTCTCTCTCTCTGTTTATAGCGGAAAAGGGACGACAACCGAACAAGAGTACCTTGCAGGCAGGCAGGCAAAAAATTGCCCCTTTCACGTTTCTTCCAATTTCGCTGTAACGATGCGCGCTCCGCCTACGATTTGCAATTGAGCCTTTTGCTTTCGCTTCCCACTTTCGTGCTCTCTACTCTCTTTCTCTCTCTGTCTCTCCCTGTCTCTCTCTCTCTCTTTCTCACGCTTTCTCTCGCCATCCAATCTCTTTGTAGAGAGCTGAGAAAGGTCAATCGAGTAAATGACGAGGAAGAAAATGAAAAAAGGGAAAGAAGAGGAATTTGCAACAAAGTTGTATGGAAATAATTTTTTAAAAGAAATGCTGTTAATCTCAAGGTAAACCTTTAAAAAGATTAAAAGATTAAAAACCTATCTTTTATTAAAATGTTACTTCTGAGAATCCTGCAAGATCTCTCTCCTACACTGAACCTTCGCACTGCCACTTGACTTTATGCTATAGTATTCTCAGGCGCAAGTCGCTCGCATAAAAAGGCTACATTCTTTCAACTGCAATCTTTCTGATTTTTGACAGGATAAAGATCTGAGACGTCCTCTAAAACATTAATTATTTAGCTTGCGAAAAGAGGACAGAGGCTTCATAGAACAGGGACTGATATTACGATCTCACTCACAATTCATTTAAAGATGATGGACCGCTGATGTATAATTAAGGAGTTTTTGCGTAGTTTAATGAAACAGTAAAAGATAATACTTGAAAATAATAATTTAAATAATAAAAAAATAAAATAAAAAAAGATTTTCTCTAAAATTAGATATAATTATGGAGTTTTTGCGTATTTTAGTGAAATAGTAAAGAAATGATACTTGAAAAAAAAATAATTAAAAACAAAATTTTCCCTTACAATTAGATTGGCCTGCTTGGCGTGCTCGTGTACACGCTGAGCGAGTACGTGCCCGAGGCCTATCTCAAGTACGTCTATAAGGCGCACGTCGAGTTTGTGCTCATCAACACCTTCTTCATCGGCGGCCTCAACTGCGCTTTTCTTCTGACGGTCGAGCGGTAAGTGATTAATTTTAATGCGCATAAAACCACCTAAAATAGTTGTAGTTGCTAATGTGTGTTTTCAGTTAGTAATCCTAAATTACTTTACATAAATTATGTGCACATGTAATTCTATTGTATATTACCCAAAAGCCTTGATTTACTGATCACAGTTATCTGCTCATATCGCGGCCGCACTACCGGCAGTCGAATCCGAAGCGTGTCGCGCGTCGCCGCATCGCGCTCGCGTGGTCGCTCGCGTTCGCGACGCACGTCCCGCTCGCCGTGCAGATGCAGCCGCGGCTGCACGGCGCCGGCCGCTACACGGTCGCCAACAATGTCGCGCTCATTTGCAGGTAGGATGATGTCTCGTTAAATTTGTTAGATATATGTATTTTATGTAACTCTTAATTGATTGCAATGTTTCTTTTTGTTATATTTTTCTTTCTAGAGAAAATTCCTTATTTTTGGAACTTTTTATTATTATTTTACTTTCTAGAGACTGTCCAGTATCAATCGTAGAATGGCGGCTTAAAAAAAGGCGGGAAAACAATTCCAGAGCTCCATGGTTCACCATCTTCACTTATTACAAGTTCTTGCGCGAGTGCATTCGCTTCTCGTGCGTCATCGCGATGACGACGCTTAATTTGGTCATTGCACGACGCCTTCAAATCACAAAGGTAGATCAATTTTTTGTTGGTAGATCAATTTTTAGATCTACCACTATTTATTGATTTTTTTTTGCTAATTATTTATTTAATTTAACTAGTTTATTAAGTAAATAATTGTCGATTGATTTTGCTCTTCTTTTCTCTAGCGAAAACGGCGCGAGATGTGCCTCCGGTCGGCGGCATCGTCCGCGGCGAGCATAGCGACGGTCGCTCAGCCGAGCGCGCGCTCCTCCCTCGCGCTCTCCATGGAGACGCTCCAGAGGTGCTCGCGCAGCCTTTTGCTACATTTCATTTCGTTCGTGTGCTTCTCCTTTCATGGTCAAACACAATGAACACGCACTAACAATGCTAGACTTGTAGCAAACCATCATGTGAGACATTATTGTTGTTGGAATGTGCATCAAAAGCTAACCTTATGTTCCTGTCATGTTACCAATCCCCTTGTTGAAATGTATCAAGAGCTAACCTGCTGACTGTTACTCCTTCTTGTTAACCCTCTCGTGACGCTCGTCTTGTCGTAATTCCCTCAGTCCAAATCAATAACCCGTGGCTTTGGCCGTAGTGTTGATGAAGTAGAGAAAAGAGTCAAAAAGCCCAAGCAAATGCCTGAATAGCTCGTTTTGCTTGTGTGCAGCAGACGCGAGTGGCTGCATCTCCTACGCAGCTTCACCGAGAAGAAGTTGACCGTGCTCATGTTTGGCATTTGTCTGATCTACATGCTCGGCAATCTGCCACAAATGCTCGTGATGATCTTGCAAGACGAATCGGCCGAGCACAACTTTGGCTTCCAGGTAGGCCGACTTTATATCTATTTAGTTACTAATAAAAAAACATTGTGATAAATGTGGTATAGCAAAAGGGCCTCTTAAGCGAGTCATTTGCAAGAATCACTATACTTTTGTTTTGTTTTTAATTTAAAGATGATGCATACGAAATTGGTTGCTATCCTATTTGGGGAGGGGGGGGGAATATTTTCATTTTTCAATCTACCACAAATCGTGCACAGGGGGGTTTTAGGCCATGGGGAACACGAATATTTGGTTCTAGACCGTGGGGAACACGAATACAATGTCCAATTTGTAAATTTGTTTTCATTTGACAAAGTTATAGTACTTCACATTTCGTTCCCTAGTTTACATCTAAACTCGTATACTAGGGAGTTGTAAGAGCTGCTAAATACTAATATATTGTCAATTCAGCACTAACGAATAGAGATGATGCGAAAAGAACGTAATATTCGAGCTTAGAAGGTCTGAAAACCCTTTAAAGCAGCATCTTAGCTGAAATCGAGCAAACCATTACTTAGTTTAATGACAAAGTAATACAAAATGAACATTATATTCGTGTTCCCCATGGCCTAACCCCCCCCCCGTGCGCGATTTGGAGTCTATTAGGAAAAATATTTTTTATTTTGCCCCCCCCCCAACTAGGATAGCCGCCCTTGAAATTGTATCGTTGCCACAAGAGTGTCCCAACTTTTCGTTTTGTGCTATTTTTATAAAAAAAAATTTAAAAAATTATTGTAAAGATCTTAAACGATTCTTGCCATATTTCATGTTTCTCATTTCTGTAATTAATTCGTAATGAGCATATCATTCCACAGGTGTACCGGCAGGTCGGCAACACGCTCGAGGTGCTGAATCATTGCTTGAATTTCTACGTCTTCTGCATGGCGTCGTCCGAGTACTCGCGTGCCTTCCTCACTCACTGCCGCTGCTTGCGGCGTCTGCTTGGCGGCCGCCTCCCGAATATTCAGACGCCCGCGAACACGCAGATCAACGGAAGGCATGCGTTCACTTTTTTAATTTTAGTTTCAAAATACATAATTTTACTAGTCAATGTGCTACTTTTCAAATGACCACATTGAACAAGAATAATTTCTGCTTACCATTAGCTAATAATTATAATAGTCTTCAATCCTCAATCAATTTTGTTTATGTTCTTGATCTTATTTTTTCATACTTAAAATGCTCAAATATCAATCGATAACTTCCCCTTTTCCAGTCCCGAGAACGCGTCGGCATTTGTGCGCGGCGGCATGATCTGCGAGAATTTGGGCGGAATGGAGCTGCGTGACGTCACCACGAGCAGCAGCTCGTCCGGCACGTATGGGTTGACTTCGTCTGGTGGCTGCCGTAAGAGCAGCACCGCGTGCACCGGGCTCAGCAGGTAGGGGGTTTTGGCGGGCAATCAATTTCTTTTTTTTAAAATCATTCTTCCGTATTGAAGTCTACTCAATTTTATCAACATTTTAGTCAACAATAACAACTTACTTATATGCATATTTCATGTTTATGTGCGGCTGAAAAATGAGCTCGAGAGCTCAAAAGCTCTGCATTCCAGAATAGACGAGCGGCCACCGCCACCACTTACGCCGGTTGCGGCGGCATCGGGCGGTGGTATCGGCAGTGGCGAGTGTCTGCTGTCGCCGGTGGACGACGACAACGACGCATGGTATCTGTCTCCGTGCGACGAGGACGATGACGTCGCGGAGCGTGACGTCGATGTGAGCAGCACTGTGCAGGTCAACGCGGCCGCTATCGATGACGTCATCATCAACAATTCACATGCGACGGCGACCACTACAGACTCCTCCAAGTCGGCCCACGCCAACGACGACGTCATGACGTTACGCAAGCTGACGGCATCGAGTGTCGCGTCGTCAACATCGCTAGAGCAGCATCTTCTCCTGCCTGGCGACTCGCCAGACGAAGGAAATAACGGCGGCAAAGTGAGCTAATTAATTAATTAATTAATTAGTTGATTAATTAATTAATTAATAGCGGCTGTTGATCGATTAACTAATTAAACACGCAATCGTTTGTGCCATTTGAAAGTCTATTTAATTTTTTATGGATCAAATTTGTAAAAAAATATTTAAAATAAAATAAAACAGGATGAACGCAAGCCACTCCGTGGCATTCTCGTCAACCCTTCGGGCCGGCTGACGCACCACTCGCTGCGACTCGGGCGAGGGAAGCGCTCGCTGACCATTGTCAACTCGATGGAGTGCGGCAATAGCGATGCAGGCGAGTCACAAGGCGAGCAGCCGCTCCAAGCCTCATCAGCCACTACTTCCTCCGCTGCAGACGTCTCCAACGTCGTCCTCGGACAATAGATTTGATAATTAATAATTAATTAATTAATTAATTAATTAATTATTATTAAAAGTCACTTTAACATTGCTATATCGAGAATACATAGCATGTATTTGAATAGTACAACATATTGAAATATCGCATGTTTATAAACAGTTATGAGAAAACATATTCAATAGCTTCATTGGTTCTGACGCATGCATCTCTCTCTCTTCTTGCCGGTGTTAACTCTATTTATTTATTCGAGTTCAGTTTTTTTTGCTATATTAACGGCCGAATTACATATAATTTACATGCAAAATTTCCTCATTTACATACTCAAATCGACGGTCCAAATGCACAATTGCTCTCGGTTTTTTTTTCAGATCTGCATTTTTTCTCATTTTAAAATTATATTATGATTATGCACCAAGGCATAAGTCGCCACACAGTTCTACTTATTCATTGATTACTGCCCTTTACAATGTTGTCACGATTCCATATATTTCTGATTACAAACGGTTTATTTATACAAATATTCCTGACCAGATTATCGTCGATAATATCAAGCTTTAATTAAATGATATGTGTTTTTTTCTCGGGTTCTGCTGTTGTTATTTCGGACGATATCAACTTCATCATCTCTGATCTTTGTGCATGTAAACAGTATTTTTTTTCTCTCTTGTTTGATATTAATCTACAAAGCAGCGCCATATTGGCCACGATAATATGCTTTAAACCAAGATTTATCATCCTTTAATATATGTAAGTGCGAAATGCTTACTGATAAATGGGCTTCGAGAGACTCTCAAGCATTATCGATTCCTTCCCCTTCTAATTTCATGTCATTAGTAGCTGTTGCCACGGCATTGAGAACAGCCGCAGGCTTGTCGCTTCGGAGCTTAAAAAAAACATTAACATTCTTTTTACAGAAAACCATACGAAGAAAGACGTGAAGGTACCAATCCTAACCTCGAACAAAGTTGACTTTCGCCTGACGTGGCCCATTGTACCAGAGGGAGCGATGCTTGCCGACCCAGACCTTCTTGGTTGTCTTCACCTAAACTTGCCAATCTCATTTTCATTTAGCAGTGCTGGTTAATTTAAAGCAGGGTTAACTTCGCCGCTTTCATCTGACTTCTCATTTGAGAACATTATTTTGAACCACCTCTTTCAAAGCTGAGAAAACGAGCAACTGACGTGGCAGCCGCACTTCTTGAGACGGATGTACTTGATGATGTTGTGCGCGGTGCGCTTGATGAAGACCTTCTTGTTGAAGCCGTGCGGGATGTCCTGCTCGCTTACGTACACCTGTTAAGCATGTTCTTTCTGATAGTTGATAATTTCTTAATCTAAATCAAGCACACACAGATATTTATGCAGGAATAGTTGGCATCTTGCTCCTCAAGAACTAATTTCTTTTGTTTAATACTAACTTTTGAACAGAAGGTGCAAAGAAAAAAAGGTCTTACGCGGAACTTGCGGCCATCGGGAGCTTCCTCCCACGTGAAGCCCTTATCGAGCGCCTCGTCGCCCTCCTCGGGAATGTTGTAGGCGCCCTGCGCGGTGGCGAGCGTGAGGGCCGCGAGGCCGCTCAGCACGACGAGCAGCCAAGCTTCCATTTCTAGGCATTTTTTCTCTTTTGTTATACATACGAATAAATATGGAAAATGTCACCTTTGAAAGAGATAAGTTTTTTTTATAGAATACAGACTACATAAATATTGCTCACTGTCAGCAAGTAATCTTCGATTAATTAAAATGAAACATTTGAAAGAGGGCACTCAATTCTTGCAAATAAGTAGGAAAAAGCCAAACTAGCATGCAATTCGTCGTTTGCCTTCTTAAATAGCATGGTGCGCCGTCATTGAAGAAGAAATGCTGCCAGGCTGGCTCGAATGTTTTGTCTTCCGCTCTCTAGCGCCCGTGCTTCCGCGGCTCGTGCTTGGGCGAAATGGATTTAAAGACTGTGCTTGCGTGTCAAACAATTTCGGCGGGCTGTGGCCTTTTAGAGAGTTTTGCTCAAAAGAACGCCTTTGTTTTTCACCAAATATTAAACAAAAAATTTGATGAACATTTGCGTATGACCTCACATTGTTCCTAGATTGTAAATAGCTCTAGAAACTGCTCCAAATATGCCTAGTTAACGACTGATAGAAGACTCCTCTGCCTTTTCGCCGACATTCATTCCTTTACAGTTGTTGCCATTCCAGCTTCATCAAGCATGGAAAGACTCGAGAAAGTTCAACGAAGTGACACCCTATAAATGAAAGCTGTTTGAGAGAGAAGAAACCTTTTCAACCTATGCTCTTTATTACTTTGTTCAATTGCATGTTAAAAAAGCAGTCCACAATCGAGTTGGGCGTGTTATTGACGCACTTAATGTTTCTATTCATAATACTCATCTGACATGGGTGCAAGCTACAATTTGTAACTTTGCAGAATGCGGGATCCGCTTCTCATACTGACGATCTTCCTTGTCATCGGCTGCGCCCATGCGTTCCCAGTGAACGACAACAATTCAGACAGCCAACAACAGGTGTGCGTTAGAGCTTTTGCCAGCTTCCGTTTGGCTCCATTTCAACATTGAAATCCCTGAAAAAAACAAATTAATTCATCTTTTCTCATCTCCTAACCATAAAATCATATCATATAATGAACAGCCGAATCAGCTAGCTCGCGGCAACACTCTACACACGGCGGGAAGCGGTCCAAGCGTAGGAAATGGCGCTTTGAGCGGTGCGTAGATGACATACAAATGTAGTTTCAGCACTCAACATTCTTGATCAATGCTCATTTTTGTTCCCAATCAGGCGCACAGCTAGCAGCTGAGAAGGCTGCGCTCGACGAGGCACTCAAGGAGGCGGAGAGAGCGGACGAGCCGGTCGAGAGAGACAACGCTGTCGACGAACAGACTGGACTGTCGACGAATCAGCAAAGAATTAACGAAGTAGTCATTAAGTTATAGAGCAAGCTTCTACAAACGTTATCAATTTCTCCCATTAAATCTAATTTTTTTCATCACAGGCCGCTTCATCGCCTTCTCGACAGCCAGACAATGACTTAGACGACGAGCAACCTGAATCTGACGGTGTGCCGTTCCATAGCGAGCAAGGCGAGCCCTTCCTGCCGATGGACGGCGAAGTCGACGATGAAGTTGCGGCGGCTGACGACGACGTGGATGCCATTCCACAGGAGGATATCGGGCAGTTCAGCGATGAGCAGCCCAATCAGACGCCGCTCACTGACTTCCCCGAGGCAGCGGACGTCGAAGAGGAAGAACAGCAGCAGCAGGAGCAGCCACAACTGGTTGTCGTTCCGCAGTTCGTTCAAACCTCCGCGCCTTTCAACCCTCCACAAGTGGTGGTGTATGAGCAGGCTCCAGTGGAACCTCGACTGGTCATTGAAAACAACGTACCGTACCCTCAACAACAAGTGCATCAACAGGAAGTTGAGCTTCCTTACCAGCCTGCCTACGTAGAACCAGTGGAAGCTGACCTGGAGAATGACGTGGTACAGCCTCAGCAGCCATATTACCAAGTTCCAGAAGCCCCAGAGGAGCAACACATTGTCTATGTTGCCCCAGCGGAAGCCCAAGTTGTCTACGAAAACCAGCAACTAGCGCCAGCGCAAACTGTGCTCGTGGAAGAGATGCCGGAGCCAGAAGGCGTTGAGGAGGCCGAGCCATTGTCGTTTGCGCAACCAGCATTTCGATATGGCCCAAATTACCCAAGAAAACCTCAGTCAACAGCCTACATAGAGGTGGCTGAGAACGTTGAGCCAGAAACTGCCCAAGATGGCGAGGAAGAGCCCGAACAGCAGGCCGAGGAGGAGGGGCAAGCCGAACAAGAGGAAGAAGAACCGGAGCGAGATGGTGTCCCACAAGAAGCTGAAGCGGTGGTAGTCGATAGCGATGGGCGACCGGTTGAAACCGTGTTGGTGGCTGTGCCGTCCGCGCAACCGGAAGAGGAGCACGGAGAAGGAGAAGCTGAAGAGCCGGAAGAAAGGCAAGAAGTAGAGGCTGACGATCAAGAAGACGCCGAAACCCAGCAAGAGCAGGAGCTGGAGGAGCAGCGTGGAGCGAACGAACAGGAGTCGAGGCAGCAGGAGCAGGAGAGCGATCATGAGGCGGAGGAGGCTGTGCAGCCGGCTACCCACGATCAGCTACGACGCAGGGAACGCCAGGCGATACGTGAAGCTGAGGAGCACGCGCACAACGCTGCATCCGTTAAGGTTGGCCGCATATATTCGCATTGTGAACGTTGTCTTCATTCAATAATCATAGTGTTCCTCCTTTTATATTTGCCTTTTATCATTGCTCTTATTGTTAATTGTTTGTACACTTGTATTACCTGCGATTGCTGTACTTATTTCAGGAAGTACTCCAGTACGCGACACATGTGCTCGAGAAGAAGAAGAAGCGTCACGAGCTTGACCCTGTTGGCAAAGAGCTGCTCGAGCTGCTGCATCATTCCTCGTCGTCGTCTTCGAATCGGCATCACGAGGAAGGCGAGGCGCACCATCACGAACACCACCGCAACAGGCGCAGCCACCACAACGAGGAAGCAGCAGCGCACCACCACAAACACGGCCACCATCGTAGCCGCCATGAGGAACGCTAGACGAAGGAAAAACCCTATCCTATATGTCGAGATAAATACTAATGTAAGAAGATAAACTCTATGTACTTCCATGCCTCATACGTTTGAGAAATGGGGGATTATTTGTATGGTTCAACGATGTTTTGTTGATTTCGAGACGGTTCATAAGGACGAAACAGAAATGTCGTATTAAATCATACAAAATGAACAATTTCATGAATAAGCATACTGCAAAATGCCAGACATTGAAATGACTTCAGGAAACGATAATTATATTATAGAATGCTAGGATAACAATGCCTGTTTAATTAAATATAGCGTATGACGAAACAACAGTGGTCCATTAAAACGTATTTGTATATCAATTCTTTGTCTATTACTGAAGTGTGTAAACGAAGAAAAATGAAATATAGCAAAATATTTACCGAAGAAGCGGTCAGTGCATTATCTGAAAATATATTGCGCTTTAATGAAACGAAAGAAGAAATGGGTAGGATTGCATATCCGCAAGAACATCCGTTAGTTCCCAGGCTACAACAGCTGTATGCCTCGATTGCTGGTGTTCTGTTTGCAAGCTGCACTGAAACTCCATCTATCTCGTATTCCACACCGTTCTAGGAAACAGCGCGTTTCTTATTTCAAACGTTTCACGGAGCATCTTTGGAGTCAGGCGGCCGATTCTCAAAAAAAAGAACTAAAATGAACTATACGTGTAATATTAAAACAACCTTGGGCCAGTCTAATAACAACGATATTTGTTCACATGAATAGTTTTTGCCTATTGTTTTTTTCTGAGTCTGTGACTCAGAACACATGTTACGTGAAACTCCTTCATTTTCATAGAGCACATTTGCTTACGATGCTTTAACTTCCATCTTTCATAATGCAAGCGAACATCTTCTTGTGTTTCTTTGTAGATTGTACATCTTTTTGCTTTCACTTCTGACGTAATTACAAATGCTCTGATAATGTTGAACGTTGAAAAAAGAGGAGGTGCATAACAATTAGTTTTGGCAATTAGCTAGATTTGCCCAACTAAAAGGATACAGCTCCTGCAAAGAACCGCAGCAGAAAGCGTCAACCAAAACAAGGAAGGAGGATTGGCAATTATCAGTCAGCTTCGAAACGTCGGCATTCACCCCCCCCCCCCTTTTCCACGTCGCATGTTTTCGTTGCATTTTCAACAAAGAGCGCTCTGCAATAGTTCATTCCCTTGCTGCTATATATTGCGATGCACTGACAAGACCGCCTGCGAAAAAGGAACCATTTCTCATTAAAACTTCCCCTTTCAGCGTGTTCTCGCCGAGCAACTAAACTGTTTGCCATTTTAGAGACCTTTAAAAATCTTTATATATAATGTAGGTGCTCACAGTATTGACAATTTAGAACTTTAAAAACCTTCGTATATAATGTAGGTGCTCACAGCATTGAAAATTTAGAATTGCATCAATTTGAAAATTATAATATTGAGATAATCTTGAGTCTGAAAAACTTCTGTAAACTAAATAACACATTTTAATTCAGCAGCATGCGGCATTTGCTGCTTCTTCTGCTCGCTTTCTCGTCGGCCAGCCTCTGCACAGCGCGGTATTTGCATGTTAATCAAGCCGAAGTGGTTCCAGATGTCGCAGCCACACTAGCTGACGAACCGGTTAGTTTCTTCGACATTAATTCATTGGTCCTTCTTATCTCGTTACAATGTTTACAAGTTACCATAATCAGAACAATGTCGATTTCCAATCAACGCCAGAAATCAACATCGAAGAAGCCGCTACCGCCGATGAGGAGCCAAGCGAGGGTTAGTGACAAGTCCATTTAGCAATCATTAACCGAGAGGAAATAGGCAAAAACATTTTATGATAACTACTTTTATAAGGCAAACGCTTGACAATTTCCATATTATTAGTTCTAAACGAGGAGGAAGAGCAAGCCGCGAATGAGGCCTTGAAGGAGGCGCAAGCCGAGGAACCAATCGAGGCAGCCGGCGCATTGGAGGAGGAGGAAGGCGCAGGAGCTGAGACAGAACAAGGCGAACAAGTTAGCCGAATGAAAATCATTGCATAAATCAATCAATTCGTTCGATATAATTAAGGTTGCGTCCGAGCAGCCGGCGGAACAGTTCGAACGAGTTTCTCAGCGTCCAGCCGAGGTGGCAACGGCTGAAGGACAGGATATTCCGCTTGAACTTCAGAACGAAGAAGAGGAACTTCCGGCCGAAGTTGCGGAGGTTAGAGTAAAATAGATCTAATTAAAGAAAAAGAACGAGTAGCTGCTCGAAAATCATCAGCGGTTTGAATTGTTTCGCAGGGAACATCAGAGCTGCCAAACGAAGAGGTTGAGGAGTCGGCTCAACAAGCTGCTCAAGCTCAAGCCGAGGAGGGAACGACAGAGGAACAAGAGGCTCCGTTTGCAGTTGAGCAGCTAGAAGAGGAGGACCCCGCTGAGGTTCAGCAGGTTCAATGAGTTATTAGAGGTGATTAAGAAAAGGCTGAAATGAGATGATGATTTCTTAGGGAACGCCAGAGCAGCCGAACGAAGAGTTCGAAGAGCTTGGACAGCAACAGTCTCAAAGTGAACCCGAGGAGGGAACAGAAATACAAGAGCTTCCGATCGAAGTGGAACGGGAAGAAGAAGCGGAGCCGGAAGAGGCTCAGCATACTTCGGAGGTACCGCAAGAAGAGGAGCAAACACAGGACTTTTTGGAGACAGAGACTCCGGCCGCTAACCAACAAGAGGAGGCTGGGAACGAGGAGGAGAACCAGCTCGTTGAGGCCCTTCCTGAGGAGCTAACTGAGGAGAACGCAGAGCATCAGCAAGTTCAGAGGGTCGCGCGTGGAATTCCAGAGGAGATTCCCGAGGAGAACCTGGTTCAGGAACAAGAGGAGGGCGAGGAAGTGGGTCCGGAACAAGAAGTTGAAGAAGTGCAAGACCAAACAGAAGCCTCCGCTCCGGTAGAACTACAATCTGAAACTGGCATTCCTGTTCGATCCGAAGAGCCTGTGGCTGAAGTTCTGTTTGAGCCCGAACAGCCAGAGACGAGCGCTGCGGAGCAGACCGAAGAGCCCCAAGAAGTTGTCATCAACGAAGATGAGGCGGAAGCGGCCATGAACCCAGAAGAGGAGCAGGAGGTGGAAAGCAACGGTGTAGCCCAGCCTCAGGCGTCCGAGCCGTCACCGCAAGAAGAGGGAGAAGAACCGGAGGTCGAAGTCTCTGAGCGTGATACTGGCCTGGAGTCTGAGCTACCAGAGGGCCAATCTCCGATTGGAGCGGGTGAGAACGGTCTCGTTGTCGAGGAGGAGGCACCCGAGCAGCCGCTGGAAGAAGTCGTTGAGGATCCCGTGGAGGTTGCAGCTGAGCAGCCATCTGATGATGCATCTCAGGGTGAACAAGTTGTGCAGTTGCCGGAGGAGACCGCGGAGGCTGCTGAGGAAGAAGCTAGGGAACAGCAAGCTGAAGCGGCGGTTCAGCAGGAGCAGCAGGAACAGGCAGAGGAGCAGGCAAATCAGCAGGCTGCCGCTGCAGAAGCAGATCAGCTGACTGAACAAGCCGAACAGTTTGAGGAACAACAGCAGGCTGAAGAACAGGCACAGGCCGAAGAAGCTGAGGCTGTCGCTCAAGCCGAAGCTCAAGCTGAAGAACAACAAGCGGAGGAGCAGGCGGAAGCTCAGGCAGCAAAACAGCCGGCGGTCGAGCAACAGGAGCAGCCCGTCGATGTTGTTGAAGAAGTCGTCGAGCAACCATCAGCCGTCGCCGTCAACCAGGAGGTCGTCGAAGTCGCCGAGGAGCAGCCCCAGCAACCGCTGCTGGCGGAGTCAGCGCCTGTTATCGAGACTACCGAGGAAAAGCCGGCAGCCTTCGAGGAAGTGCTTGTAGAAGCTCCTCGCGAAGCACAACAACTCCCTGTCCAGCCTGCAGCCAGCGAGTCAGCGCAGGAAGGCGTCCAGGGTGAAGTACAGCCGGCAGAGAATGCAGATGAAGTAGCCAGATCGGAGGTTCGAAGATTGTCTACAATTATTGCTCTTCCCAGTTCATAATGACAATCGACATCTATTATCTTGTTTTGAATGACAAGAGTTGCATATTTTATCGATTGGTGAAATTGATTGATTTGCTTAGTTAAGCTAATCTTCAGGCCATTCTCGCCGCAGCAACGCGGCTCTTGCAGCAACGCGCTGCTGACGGCGTACTCGACGACACAGGACGTGGCCTCCTCAAGCTCTTCCTTGGAGCTCAGGCAAACTGAGTAACGGGAACAGAAATGCTCTCATATGAACATGTCTCAATTAATTTTGTTCAATTTCACTTCCAATAAAGAGCTATGGAAAATATACCCTGATCTGTAAACATTCACTGAAACGGCACAGAAAAATTTCTCGTATAGGAGTAAATTTTTTGGCGTTGAAAGTGTAAGGTATTGTTGCGTAAAAATAGGAGTAAAAAATTTGTTCGAACGGCAAGCTAGCTGTTCAAGGTATCTATGAATTCTGAAAGCATACATCCAAACACTTGCATATATGCAGTACCGACCAACAATGAGGGGTGTTGGAATTTTCAAATCTTTCAGAAAGCTCCAAAATGTCCGTTCAAAATGATCGTTCATCGATGATAGTTTTGTTTGCTTATTTTAATTCCGGCACCTTGGGGTTTACCATAATCAACCAATTATCAACCAAATACCCGGAATGCCAGGCTCCATGCCTCAAAAAGTTTCCATGTTGCAAACACTAAATTGGCACAGTGTCATTCCAAGGTAACAAGTTAAGAAAACTGGCGTAATATTAAGTTCGAAACGAGGATCATCAAATTGTTGGAACGTTTATTTAATTTTAAAATTAATTTTTAATTATTTTCATGTCACGGTTATTTTCATAAAAATATAAACATTATTATTCCCTTGAGCATATATAGGAGGCTTTGTAAATTCTTGATTTATTAATAAATGATAACTCGTTTGCAGTGTTGCGATCTGATTGCGCTAGTCTGTGACACTAATATCGATGCCCTTCTCAAGATGGGCTCACTTGTCGCGATCTATCGATTCTTACACTTTATTGGCAAGGCACCAAAATGACACGTGAGAGTGGAATTAGAGAAAAGTGTTTAAAAAAATTAATAAGACACGAATGAATGCAAAATGGACAGAAAACAAGACAAAACAACGTTGAGATCGAATAAAACGGTAAGTAGATGATATTGAGCCATCAAAGAAATGACGTTACTTTGCGGTTGAGAAAAACTGGACGGCTGAAGTGAAATCTATATGGTAGGGGAAAATGATCTGCCTGCGTTGTTCGAGTAGCCCAAAGCATGTTGCTTTAGCCGCTTCTTCCAGGGACGGAATTGCGCTCCCGACAAAGCCCTTGGGAAAAAAATAAACATTTTATGAAATAAAAATTATGCATAAACTGAATAGATGCAACTTTAGGACGCCGCGGAAAGTAGTGATATGCACGCAAAAAAAAAAAATCATGTCTCACCAGGTAAAGTCTGTCGCCGTATAACAGGAAGACGCGCGGTCGAGAAAGGGAGGAGATCACATCTCAATTGCATTGGAAAATTTGCTTGACTGATGGACAACGGCCCGATGCTGCCATTTGGCAGCACAAGTAGTAATGTAAACAAGTACTCAGCGCCTTGTGCACCATATACATACCTTGAATACTTGGACGCATTGATAGGTTCGATAACGAGCCCTTTCTGATGATCTTCATCAAAGATCGAGTCCCTGCGACTACTTCGGCCTCATTGTCCTGAGAGCACACGCTGATCGGCTGAAGCGCGCGAATGGTAGACATCGATCTGACAATAAGGCGATAAAAAAGAAATTGCAAAAAAAAAAACAATCAATTTCACCCACCATTATAAAGAGGCTAAAGAGGTGGTAAAAAGGCGCTTGAAATTTGAAAAGGATCTTCTACTTATTCTTAGTTCAATACGCGCCATTAATCAGAGGTTTGGATGAAAGAAGAAGAAGTAGTAGGAGAAGAAGCAGAAGCAAAGAAATAGTAGTCACGACTTCTTTATATATCGCAAGCGACGCAAAAGGTGCTAATTAGCTGGTGGATTAGGTGCATTATAATTGTAGATAACAATCTGGCTAATGAGCATTCTGCGCACATGCTGTCGAGAATGGGATTGAGAGTGCAAGTTATGTACCAACATAAATAAGGTAGTACAGGTCGGGCCTGAACCAATTAGCGAATCAAGTTGGAGCTCGCAACCTATCATTTTCAAGTGAACGCTTTAATGATGCAGTTGCATCCATTTGGAATACGAAGGGGAGAGAAGGGGAAGGTTCGGGGGGAGAGAGAGAGAGGGGGGGATGAGGCGTTGTCGATCGCTGACGAAAGGAAGGGCCAAAGGGATTAACGGGACACTGCGGTCGGCAAACCGTCTCTTGGCTCGAACCTCTAGATCACTAATATCAATGTATCAAACGAGAGACATGAAGCGCCCATGGGGCTAGCCAAAACAATATAAGAGAAAGACATACTTACACTACCGCCCAACAACCAGGGGTGCAACATCTTTCGTAACTTTCGGAAAATTCCAACATGTCCGATTCTCGATGAATGCCTGTCGTTTTGGTCTGCGTATATGATTCAGACACTCGGGTTTTACTATTAAACGACAGGACAAGTCTTTTATCGATTGATGAAATTAATTGATTTGCTAAAGTCAAGCCAATCTTCAGGCCGTTCTCGCCGCAGCAACGCGCTGTTGTCGGCGTTTTCGACGACACAGGACTTGACCTCCTCAAGCCCCTGGAGACCAGGCAAACTAAGTGAGGGTAACAGAAATGCGCTCATAGGAACATGTCTCTAGTAATTTAGTTCAATTTCAACAATTTCAATTCCAATACAGTGCTATGGAAAATATACCAGACTTGTCCATATTCACTTTGATCTCTATTAAGTTACTGGCGCGCTCGAGTCATGAAACGGCGTAGAAAAAGTTCTCGTATATCAGTTAACGTTTTGGCACTGGAATGTAGATAGATAAATAAAATGTTTGAAGCGGTAAAAGTGTTGCAATGTCGCAAAGTAATGAAGTAGAACGAATAAAGTCATGCTAAATGGCAAGTTGTACAAAGTATAACGGTTCTTCTGAGGTGTTTTTAAATACAAGTAGCCAAATGGAGCGCATCGCTCAAAAGTAGCTCATTAATGCACGTAAAGTGTAAAGTAGATCATGATATTATGAAACTTAACCACAAAAGATAATCACTAGCAGGGCATTGTGGAAGATATCATGGTGGAATACTGCCGGTCCACACGCTGCCGCCATGCAGTGCCTGCAAGATTGCAGATTTTTTTTTACATACAAGATACATAGATCCTAGTTAGCGGTAATCCGGTATATGCCAAGCTCTGGTTTAGAAAGAAAACAATATTTTTCCGTCTCAAGTTTTTTTTAAAGTGTTTTTTAAAGTTTCTCTGGTTTAGATAGAAAAAACCATTTTCGGCTCAGGTTTTTTTCAAATAAAATATAACTTTATAAGTAATTTACAAAATGCAATTTAAGTTGAAAATAGAGCGGCACCTTGATGTGCTTGCTGAGCGAGAGCGCAGAGTGGAAGCGCAAGCTGCACTCGCGGACCGGGCACGAGAAGGAGTTGGTGCGGTCGTACGACTCGGGATGCACTTGGCGCGCGTGGATGCGAAGAGAAAAGGCGGAGACGAACGTCTTCGAGCAATACTCGCACGCTGTAAAAAGGAATGGGCTCATAAGATTCGTTAAAGAAGCCAATAACTCTAATTCTGACTACCCGATTTTTTAAAAGATAAAAGATGGGAAAAAATTTTGTGCAATGTGAAAAAAAATCATTCGAAATTCAAGTAGATCACAATGTCACCAACTTCGCCTCGAATCGCAGTTGTAGCCGTCGCTCGAGTCCGGAATGTTGTGGTCAACCTTTAGACAAGTGAAATTGTTGGCTGTTGCGCAAAGAAAACTTATATAAACAAAAGTTTTCTCTGATAGCAAGCCAATTTTTTCTTCGGAATTGTAACTAAAATGAGCGAAATTTAATTGCAAAAGTTAAATGATAACTTAGGAGAAAGAAAGAAAGCTAATCTTACGGCGACATGGTGATGCTGCTGCTGAACTGTCGCGAATCGACGGTCGCATCCGTCGACCGAGCATGCGAGTATCTGCGCGCCGGGCTCGATCCTCACGTCCTTGTGCACCTTTTCAAGTAAGCAGATGAGTCATTTGCATTGTTCAGGTTATCGTAATCTAATGCGCATATTCGAAGGAATTCCTCCGCATGCCTACAGAAGTCATATAGTACATATGCCTACAGTAAGCCTATGCAAGATTGCAGCAATGTTCTCGTCCTCACAACTTCTTCAAAAGGTGAATAATGAATGCCTGACTTTTTCAAGCCAAGTGTCTTAACAGTTACGAGAATACATATGTTATGTTGAAAGCGGAAATAAGTTTGCAATTATAGATACAGTATCGCTCAAGAACCAAGGGTGCAGGATCATTCGGAACCTACGGGACGTTCCAACATGTCCGCTCAAATTGTGGGTTTCTAACCATAAGCCAATTTGGTGTCGTCAATAAAAGGAAAAAAATTGAGGCATGAAGCCCGGCCAAGCGAGACAGTTTAATTCTCGATTATGGTACAACACGAGTGCCTGAATCTAAATATGCAATTCAAATCGAAGCGCGGTTAACGAGAAAGGCTCAATTTCATCGGACACTTTGGAACTTTCCACAAGGTTCCGAAAGATTGGTGCTGTAGACCGACATCTTTGAATTTCGAACTTCGGTTTCGACTGACATTTCGAATGTGCTCCATGACTTTCTGGAAGCGTGCTCCGCAGATCGCACACGTTCCAGCACAGCGGTCGATTCCTTTTTTTTAATTTCAAATTTAAACGAAGAGAATAAATATTAAGGAAAAATATCCGAGATCAAATAAATAAAAAATAACACAAGAACAAAATGTGTATTTTTCTTTTAATGCCTGACTTCGTGGCCGCCTTTTTCTCGTACTTTTCTGCGCGGAGAGATGCTTCTCCACAAGGCGCCGCTGCTAAAATATGAAGCTCATTCTCCTTTTTCAACTAATATAGCTCAATGAAGCAAACATTGTTTGCAGAAAGATTTAGACAATTAAAAGCGTGCAAAGACCAAACCCTCGCTTGCTCCTCCTGAAGACGACTTCCACTTGGCGTGAGTGGAGCAATGTTCTTACCTGTAGAGATTCTTCACAAAACATAAATAAAAAATATGTATATATGTATATATATGTATACATATAGATATAACTCTTAGAAAGGTACATGCCTAGCGAGGGTAAAAATTGCTCTAACACACCGAAATCGAACTCTGCCAAGATTCCCGAGGTAGTTGAGACATTGTCCATACGTCCTTCCTCGGATTTCGGCACGCGAGTCACGCTACTGTCTAAACAAAAGCGTACTGTAATGACGGCAATGGAAAGAATTGCGACGAAAAATAGCATTACGGTAGATTTCCTCAATAATAACAGATCTAAAAGTTATGATGATACCTTGTATGGTCGAGAAAAGCTCGTGTGATGACGAGGGGATTGGAGGCGACGTCGTCGGCTTGGCTTGGCCACATCTTGCTGCATGCGAAGATGCGCATGCTCTGTCTTCGGAGCAGCGAGAATGGCCACTCATTTCCGTGCACGACTGAAAAGGGAAAAAAAGAGAGAGAAAAATGATGCAAAGTGACGCTGAAAGATATTTATACATGCATACAAATGCGTGTATGTACGTGGGTATATGTAGATATGTATATATTACTTTACTTATCGTTAAAAGAACGATTACGGTAATACAGTAGTAATGAAAGGATACCAAGCTAACAAACAACAACATACAATGGGATAAGTGAAGATTGATGCTTTACCTGTAATGTCATCGGCACGGTCACCATATCTTCCTCCTCTTTCGGCGTGCGGAACGGCGGCGAGCGCGAGGAGGCCGGTGAGAGCGCGCGAGGGGAGGGCGCGCGAGGGGCGGAAGAATGCGCGGCGTGCAACAGGAGATGCTCTTCGTCCGAGCCCCATGGCGCCGGCGCCTTCCTTCGCGCCATCAACGCGACTATGCCGCCAGTCAGAGCCTGGCATTAATAACAAATTTTTGTGCAAAGATTTGCTTTCCTATTAAAGTAGGAAGGTCAGCTAAATAAATAAAAAAATAATATGCGTAAAATTTTCCGCACGTACATAAGGATGTAGAAGATAGATGTCTTTAAGAAAAAAATTTCTAGTTGTAAGTGCTCATGCCTATGCACAAAAGTGTGTGATATACATATGACTGTATTATTCTTTTCAAAGAAACCTTGCCAATGTTGATGGAGAACATGTCGCGTGGCGAGTGACCTGCACTCGCGAAGAGCGCGTCACGCGCCACGACAAGACGCGCAGCCGTTTGCGCCGCCTTCTCTGACGACTCCTAGAGTGTGGACATTTTCATTGACTCGCTTTTGGAGGCAAGCCACTCCGAGAGCACGAACAATATCGTTGCACATGTAGTCATTAGAAATTAAATATGAATAAAAGTGGAATGTTTTTCCCTAAGGATTACAGCAGTTAATATCTAATTGTCGCTTTTCCGTTTGTGCAACACATATTTGGCGCTCGCCATGTCGGCAGCACATATAAAAGAATACCAGATGTACGTTTAAAAGCATGACTTGAATTCAAGAATGTAAACTAGCTTCATCGCTTCTACTCGCGCATTCGGCGACAATGTCGCACAGCGACAGCAGAAAGCGATCGAATGGCTCGTTGCAGAACTGGCTGAGCGCTTTTGCCTGTGGAAGAAAAAAAATGAATTCAGCAAAACAATACGGAATCTTGCTTTATATTCACAATCTTAAAAAAAATCCATTTTAAATAGAATTTTAATGCATACCACTTGCGTGCCCTCTGTGGCGGTGCGCAGCGCCTCCTGAGCATCCATCTTCGCGAAGCGGATGAACAACAGTCGTTTTCTCTTCTATAGAGCTGTAACGTAATTTTAATATGCTAAAATAAAAGAACTGTAAGATTCAATACATAGGAGTAAACAGTGAATTGTTGAGGGGCGCACGCAATAAAATGTTCCGAACGTTGCTCACATAATTGCGACCGATCTTGTAAATTACTCAAATTGCAAAATTTGGCTAAAGAAAAGTAGAAAGAGTGTTGAGGACGGTGCTAAATGTGAAGCATATGCAGAGTGCGACAGTGACATTTATATATTATCACGTAAAAAATTGTCGTAGCAGAATTAATCCCATCCTTTATCGTCCGGGGCGGACAGAGATGTAGAGATGGAGAAAGCATTAACTTCAGAATGGCAAACGGGCCGATATTATATGCATTTCAAGAATTTAATTCAAAGGACACAAGAACAACATTACTAACAATAGGTCTGCATTAGAGGGTGAGATACTGACAACTCGGGCCTACCTTCCTCGGGATATCAACTCGGCAACCACGCAGAAGCGTCGGTTTAGAATGACCCCGGAGGATGGAGCACTTCCGCTCTTATTGTGTCATGCCCGTGGGCCAGAGCTAGCCGCAGCGGAGGCCACGCCTAGAAGAACAGCCTCCGCTGCCCCAGTGTTCGCCGGCAGCCGCTAGAAGGTGGCTGCCCCCAAGGCCTGGCCCCCTTTCCTCTCTCTCTATATGTATGTACCATGGTAAAGTAAAGCTAAGAGATAAAGATATGTAAAGTAACAATGTGTAAATAGTCCCCAACTACAACACGGCGGCTAGGGGTCCGCCACAAGGACGCCCGAACCCGACCGTAACATGGAGGTCCCGGGAATGAGACGACTACGAGCAGGTACCGCCCGTTTGTCGTCTCGCTATGCGTATGGCGGAGGTCAGTTTATATTTATATTATTATAATAGAAATGGCCGCTGTATTGAATTAATTTCTTGTCTTCATGTATGATTAAGCGGCATATTATTTGGTCGTAGAGGAACCCCGCGCCTCCCCCCAGAGAGAATGAATCAGTGAAAGTATAAATTTTGCGCAAGAAAGAGGCGCGAGTGCGACCAGGGGGAAAAAGACAGATGAATGAATGAATACAAGTGATTGTGATTTTCTTCCGTCACTAGTAAGCTTACTAAATGCTGACCACTCCATCAGCTCTAGAGCATGGAAAACTCGTAAATTAATTAAGCGCGCAAATTTTGAGTTTCTCCAGCCAAAGACGCTGTTTGGAATGGCTAGACACCGCCGCCGTTTTTAATTTCAGTGTTCCTCCCTCAGCCATACACATATGCTACTCCACCCACCCCGCAACACCATTGCACATATTTAGTATATATTTACATACATACATAGTCTTGCATCACTCTAACTACTACCATCCGGGGCAGCCAACCCGCCAGCCACGGCACACTCAACACCCGAGCGCACGGGTCCCCCTTCCCTCCTTTTTTTTATATACAAAAAGAAAAACAATTTTTATCGATAATTATTTTTATTTTTTTGAAATATATGTATTCGCATTCAGGATATTTTGTTTTGCTTTTCACTCGTTCCGCTCGATTTGATCAGCCTATGAACCGAATACTCATTACCAGAGCACACGGCCCACTCTATGTATGTATCTCTCTCTCAGTCCAGCCTATACTAGGAAGGCAATAGTGCAAACCATATGATATATATCTTACTCTTATCTGTTCTGTTCACAATTTCATCCACTCTTAACAAAAATTTAGTACTAAACTATTACAAAATGCTCTCTGTCTCATACAGTAATCGCCGTATGTTCGCCCACCTCCTCTTTTTCTCTCACTTTCTCTCTCGCTCAGTTACACCATTTTGTCGGAATTCGAATCCAGGCAGCTGCCAAAAGCATCGCCGCCTGACCTGCGTTAGACAGAGGAAAATCTCTGCCTAAAAAATCTCTCTGTCTTATCTTATCTCGTTCACCTTGCACTTAAAATACGGCGCCACCTGCCCCCGTCCACGCGAATTGCATCCCTTTCTCTCGGAGAAGTACATCTTTATCCCTCTATCTCCACATTTCTATCAGATTCTTTCGCTCTCTCGGAACAGTGATTCCGCTCACTAATGTGTCTGGCTACTTGGAATGTACAGCAGACAAAAAATGTAAGAGATAACAGGCGCCCGAAACTTGGCCGCATCCGGTGAACGAAGACGAAAAGGAGAGAAAGAAAAAATTGAGGGAGATTGAAAAAGAATTCGTATAGCAACAGGCGCAAAAGAAAAAAAAATAGAAACAATTTCCTTTTTTTTTAAATTCAAAGTTCTTTAGTCTAGAATAATTTCACTGCATTAGGGCTCATCATTCTTATCTCCCACCCTACCGTGTGCTCAATGAGATTCAAGAAGTCCGGTGACATAACACACAATGTCGTGCATGCGTTTACTGTTGCATCCATATTTACAGAATTCCTGACGTCTCCTTACTAACAGAAATAACTATCTAGAAAACACACTTAGGCACATGCATTTTTATATACATACATCCCTTGTTTTCATATACATGTGTATACGCACATACATACACAGTATGTAAACAAACACACACATGCATATATACACGCACATCACATGCATAACATACATAAATACACACACACTCAACACGACAAAGATGTCAACCATCCGTCGTCCCCAATGGACGCTGCAACAAACAATCTTCTACCTCCCGAATTTTGTCCGTTCTCCGACAGGGAAACGCATCAGGAACGCAGGCTGGACAGACAGAAAACATTCTACGAGGCCGTCCGCCCGAACACAGAAGTACAAGAGACACAGGCGTGCTACTAAGACCGCCGTCATCGATCTCGCACGCAAGAGATCGACAATGACGACGAACTACTCCTCAGAGGAACGCCACGGAAGAACAAGCTTGCCTAACGAAGCAAGCCAGCAAAATCTTTGCTGAAAGATGGCAAACCACGCCAGAAGGACGTACGGAATTTACAAAAGAAAGCAGCCGACGAATCAGAAGAAGACGACTACATACGATTACTAAGAAGACGACGACAGCACTGCAAAACCGATACCGACATGCTCACGACAATCAAATTGACTTCAGAAGAAAAACCACTCGGACGACATCTACTACTACTACTAAAGAAGACGCAGACATAAACATACCACATCTCGCAAGAAACGTATATGTAGGCCTCATTGCATAAGACTAGACATGTTTCTCTTTGTCTCTTTATTTTTTCTTATTTGTTTCTTCAAGTTTAGAACCTAATTGCTAAAATACTCTCTATTCCAATCCAAGTACAATTGAAAATCTCAACTGCTCTTTCTAGTGCACAACCAACAGGAAGCAACCAAAACAATTTATCTTATCTCGTAACCCCAGCGTAGCCAGCCACATGGCCCTCCTCTTCCTCTCACAATGTCTCCCTCCTCCTCTCTCATACTCTCATCCTCTCCATCTGTCACAATGCTCTCTCAGTTCACTCATTTCAATACAACTCACTACGCGAAAAGAACAAATCAGCTACACTGACTTCTGCCACACGGATCAGTCGGATTATTCAGACTTGCGAGCTCCAGACAACTAAACTCCTGCTTCAAAAAAAAAATCTCATCTCACCGCAGCACCTCTGGAACAACGTTCAAGATTTCTCAACTCATCTATTCGATAATCCACCGACGGATCTCTTCCGCGTCTTCATTCAAAATAACCATCCTTTCCACAGAATGCTGATCGCTACATTCAACATTCTCTCGCTCACGATGCTCTGAGAACTGGAGCAAGAGAATCTGCTCCTCAAGAAGCAGCTCTGCGAGCCAAAGCAAACTTAGCGGAATTTTGGAAAATGAGCGGCTGAGGAAAACAGAGAAGAAGAAATAAACACCCGTTCCCAACAACTGGAAGAACAGAACGTGGAAAAGAAGAACAAATGAGAACAAGTAGCTGCCCTCCGGAGCACGACGACGTATCACAATGAGCAGCAGTGAGTAGAGCTGAGTCTAATATCTTTTTCTCTTACTCGTCTCTCTCCCCTCACTTGTTGTCCCGCATGTTTACACTACACTTGCCGACTCCCTCCCCCCTGGCAATCACAACACCTTCCCCCGTGCGCTTATCCCCCCACTGTTAAAAAAAATAGTAATAACACCTCCCTCCCCTTACTTTTCTATTTTCTACTAACATATTTCAGTCTCAACAACTATAGTTTTTTTCTTTTCTAAAAATTCTCTTTTCTCTTTAATTATAGTCTTGTTGCATTCTTTTTTCCGCTCCATTGTTTTAGTATAGAGTGAGAGGCCACTCTTGTAAAGGAAGGGGATGTCATGCCCGTGGGCCAGAGCTAGCCGCAGCGGAGGCCACGCCTAGAAGAACAGCCTCCGCTGCCCCAGTGTTCGCCGGCAGCCGCTAGAAGGTGGCTGCCCCCAAGGCCTGGCCCCCTTTCCTCTCTCTCTATATGTATGTACCATGGTAAAGTAAAGCTAAGAGATAAAGATATGTAAAGTAACAACGTGTAATTGGTCCCCCAATCTACAACGGCGGCTAGGGGTCCGCCACAAGGACGCCCGAACCCGACCGTAACAATTGCTTCGTGCTCAGGACAGCAATATGAGGTTTTCTTGCCAAGCACAAAGTTAGACTAGAAATGCGCACAAGCGGCTCACAACTCACAATCAGCAACAAAAATCAGGGAGGGTCTTCGATTAGTCAGGAAAGTGTAGTAGTTTTAGATCCAATGATACGTGCAGAGAAGTCGATGTGGTGAAACAATTAGCAGGTTTATGAGAAGTGGGCCTTCTCGAGAGGAGGCGACAATAAATACGATAGATAGAGAGAGGGAGAGGGAGAGAAACTAGGAATGAAGTAGGGACCGACTGTCCTCGGAATCGACTGCAACTTGAAGTGAGCAAATGTGACCAGTGGAGGAGGAGGTACCAAGTAGGCACGCCATTCCACGATACTCAGAAGATAGACCGTGTGAAACAGAGAGTGTGACGGTGAGACAGAGAGAGAGAGAGAGAGAGAGAGAGAGAGAGAGAGAGCGTGAGAAGAAAAATGTGGATGGTCCCATTATGGCGCCTGCCTAACGCGTCCTTATGAGAGAATGTGAAAAAATGAAAAATGGACGGTGGAAAAGATGGAAAGGAATTGAGTGGACGATTGAGAAGGATTTGAATCAGGGTTGCAGTTTTTTGTTGGTTTTTTTGGTCAAGAAGTTTTTTTTCATTCTACATTCCAAATTTGAATTTAGAGTTTGACAATAAGAAGATACATTAGGATTACAATGACGTTATACATATTATTTAACACAGTTTAGGAGATGATAAATACCACTGGGTAACAAAGGACACCGTGAATGGATGTGGGAAGCTGACATTGTACAGCTGTTTGAAGGCTAGTGATGCTTAATGATTAGATAGCAGATAGCGAAAGAAAGATACCGAGTTCAAGTACAAAGCGAGGGAAAACGAGAGAAAGAGAGGGACATAGAAAGAGAGAAAGGTGGGAGAGAGGGAAAGAAGAGAGAGAGAAACAGCAAGAGACCTGTGTTCGTCAGAGTACGAGAGAGAAAAGCGTGCGAGAAGGTACGCCAGAGCTTTCGGATTAGAGGGCACGCAAAAGAGAGTTTAGAAAAGAGAGCAATAAAGCATTTCAAGATTTTGGAAAGAATGTGAATTATGCATATGGCATGTTTTCATTGTTATGCTTCAAGAAGGACGATCAAATAAAATTATGTAAATTATCTTTAATAAGGAAGATCACCGAAAAATAATGTGATCTTTCAAATTCTTGCGGCCTTTCGCTGATTCATTCGCATGTACTTTTTCCACATTTCCTGTCATGATGAACATATTTTTGGGCTGACTTGCAGGGTTTTGACATGTTTTCATGACTAGAGTATGCCGTTTATAAGTAATCCGATTTAGGTTACGCTTTGTTATTTTTTCACTCATTGCTTAACAACGACACTAGCTGAATGGTAATACCAGATTGTCTGCGTCCGTTATTTGCTTTCCTTTTCTCTCTCTCTCTCCTCTCTTTCGCTCTCCCTCTCAATATATCTCGTACTACTTCTTACAACTCTTCCGTTCATATAATGTCCGCTTATGAAAACCACAGACCGATTGAAATACGAGCCAAAATATTTTGAACTACACATCATATTACAAATAGACCAGAGAATGTTTCTCTCTATCACTCTCTCTCTCTCTCTATTTACATATCTCTCTCTCACTCTCTCTGTTCACTTAAAAGGCGCGAGAATGAGTATGGTGACGAGATGTCCATGGCTTGGCTGCTCCTACTGCTTTTGCCTTTGTTCGCTCTCAGTCTTCCAAACCCTACGAAATCTCAAGATGATGAAAAAGCGGTTAATTTCTAATTTCATTGCATTCTGGAGCAATAGATAAAGTGGCCGAATATGTTGATTTTATCGTATTACTTTAAAAATTTTCCCATTTAAAGGAAGTATCCGGTGAATAATTATACAGTAGCGTTAGAGAAGCTGTTTGAATGCGCGCGCTCATAAAGTTGCCTGTCGCTCGGACGAGAGAACATGTGAAATAGGAGGGCGGCTATGACCTACCGTAGCTAATTCTCTACCCGCGATGTTTCACGTTACTACTGCTCAGAGTGTAATGGAAGAAAATCGCTCAAACTTTCAGGATATATGTTTTACGCCAAGATGAAGTTATCCATATAGAGATAACATTAGGTTAATTATTCCTCGGATACCTCCTTTAACCCATGAATTATGGGTTGAGATCTTTCATTGTGGACTCACCTCTTTTTCACTTTAAAGCGCAGGAATGCTGACATTGCATACATGCGAGAGAAGATGGTCGTGATTGGTAAGAAGGCGGGAGAGGAGATCAGGAAGCAAGAAGGAAAGTGGACACAAGAAGATCGCAAAGTCATCGACGAAGTTGTCAAGGTACATCGAGTTAAATTTTTACGAAACACATTTTGTTTCTAATATTATTCCGATATTCTTCTTCCTTTTATAAATAAGTAATTATATGTAAAAGCCTATGACAAAGAAACATTAAGTGTTGAAGGAAGAGAAGAAGCGAAAGCGTAGAGTCTTTTTGGCGACGGGAGATGACATTGTCAGCATTAACGAGAAGGCAGGAGTCGCAGCCGGTCTTTACGGAGGAGATATCATCCTGACCAGGCACGACTCTTCCTCTCTCCCAATCTGTGTTGGATGATGATCTGAAGTACGTCTAATCCTCTAGAGAACAGACGGACTTTTTTGCCGATGAGGGAAATGGAACTGAGAATGAGGCAGCTGAGGGGAGTGAAGGCGGACGAGCTCGCAGGCAAGCATTCCGAGACACTCGCTACCCAACAACCATCTGGAGCAGTGGCTTCTACTACTACTTTGACAGCACAACTAGTCCGAGTTTCTCTTTTTTATCCCTTCTCCCTCTCCGCCTTTCTTTCTGCTTCGCTCAAAATCTGTTCTACTCTCCTCTCTCTCTCTCATTCGCAGAGGGAACTCACGTCGAGACTGTCGTTCGGCTTGCAATCAAGCACTGGAGTGACAACACTTGCATCAACTTCTACGAGAGCTCTACTGCGTCGCAAAAGGTTGCCCACTTCCGTTTCTTTTTCTTTCTTTAATCTCTGATCTCGGTTGATTCAGGTGATGATCACTAAGGGCACGGGGTGCTGGTCGTACGTCGGTCGTACGACCTCCGCTACACAGACCCTGTCACTCGGCTCCGGATGTGACCATGTGGGTGTGCAAGATAGAATGGTGACCAAGAGATCTGAAACACCGGGAGAGAGGTCTGCCTTCCCCCAGATCTGGTAGAACTTTTTCTGCTCATTGTCAGGTTGGCCTCGCCCTGCACGAGATCGGACACGCACTCGGCTACTATCACGAACAGGCTAGGCACGATAGAGACTACTATGTATACATCCAATCAGCGAATATCAAGGTTGGTAATCCTTTTTTCAGCCCTTTTCACGTTCTATCGCCGCCCGCTCTATCTCGCTCTGTTACATATGTCCATTTCCCCTCTTCCCTTTCCGAAAGGTGAGAAGAAGAATTCCATTGTAGAGTGGCCAAACTAGCCAATTCGACAAGCAGACGACTGCTACGAACTACAACTACGGAAGAACGTATGACTACGGGGGTGTCATGCAGTACAAGGGAACAGCGTCCGTTGCATTCATTACTTATTTATTTTTCAACAAAATCTGATTGGCGACCTCACATTTCAAGTCATAAATGGAAGAATCGAAGAATACAGAAGAATTTAGTGATGTTGCTTGCTACGATATGTTATCCTCCTTACATTGTACACCTCCGTATACGTGACTCATACCAGAAGTACGAACATCCGTATCCTCGGCTTCATAGAGCTCGGCCTTTGGTAACAGAACCTCAGATCCATGAAGAAATTTAAAGCAAGGCTTCTTGCAAGTTACTCCAGAGTTCGGACCCTCCTACATACATCTATGAGAAGACTATGATTATACCTTGCAGCTTGCAAGGAAAAAGTTCGAGGGATCTGCAACGGTTGCCTATGTGTTACCAGCAGCCTTCCAAAGGAAACTCATCGTTTGGGTCGCAATGTAAATATAGTCACCAAATATAGTCACCGGCACAACAAGGTTGCGGAGGAGACACAATCGAGGGAATAGTCTCATTTATCCCCTACTCGGCGGAATAACTGTTCCGCGCCGAAGCTACGAGACGCTGCGATCCCTCGCTTATTTTGAGCAGGCGGCGCTGAGCTATTTGTAACACAAAATCGGACGATGTTTTGACTCAGGCGCAGACCAAAAATTTTCACAATCACAATTACAACCAGGAAGTGCTGGTTACTCATTGTGTCTACTTCAAGAGCGATCCTGTTGTCATCCACAGGATCTCATTATAATCCCCAGTTATGTTACTTGCTAGGAAGCACAAGTATGTTTGAGCGCAATATAGTATTCCATGAAGAAGTCGGTTGACGATATTTATTATTGATGAATCGGGGCGTTATATATACATATATCATGCTGGTGGATGGAGTACTTTACGGAAGGACGATGGAGTAGTTCTGGTATTATGATCTTTTTACGCCATGTATCTCCATATACAGGACAAGCAAAAAAATATTCACTGAAATTCATTTTTCTTGCATATTTTAATGATATGACAAGAGTTTAAATGAGAAAATGTGCCAACATGCATATAGGTTCTCTTCAAATGGCTCTCCAACAATTGTCGCCAGAGATGCTCAGCAGCAGTCGACAATGGGCTCGTACATTCTCTCCTTCCGAGACATCCTCGAGATGAACGACCACTACGGATGCAGATGTAAGTTGCATTATTTTTTTGCTGCTGCAATCCTTGTCGTGGGCATTGGAGAGAAACGCAGAAAGAGAGAAGAGAAACTAGAGAGGGTTTAGCACGATGCAACGGCTACTCCACGACTTGCTACAACGGCGGCTTCCCGCATCCTCGCAACTGCAACATTTGTCTCTGCCCACTCGGATTCGCAGGCACCAACTGCGCTCAGCGGGTATGGAAATAAGAAAGCCTGCCTGGTGACCATTAAAACTCTTAATATTTATCTTATATGGTAGATACTTCGACGACATTTTTACAGTCTATTGATGTAATAAATAAAAGTTTAAATAATCTTTAGCCGGCCGGGTGTGGCCAGACCTTCTCCACCACCACCAGCGGTGGCTCTTTCAGTGGCACCGTCGGCGACACTTCCACGACCGTCTACGATGACTTTACCAGCTACTGCGTCTATTGGATTCAAGTAAGTGCTTTCTCTGTTAAAAGAAAAAGTGTAAGAAAAAGTAAATTAAACGATGCTTGTAGGATGCATAGATTTTTGTAAGTACTTGTTGATTCTGATTATCGTGCAAGATATATGTATGTATGTACATACATACAAGGTTCTAACAAGCAGGCGCCGGTCGGGATGCGTGTAAAGGCAACGTTGTCCATCTTCAATACGAGTCACTGCGTCGCTGGCTGCACGTTCGGAGGAATCGAATTCAAGCAGCAGCCAACGCTTACTGGACCGCGGTTCGTTTTCTTCCGTTCACATCTCCCTTTAAAAGAACTCAAGAAAATGCATTATCGCCCTATACTTACCGCTATTTCTTTTCTTTTGCTGATTGTACTGCAATTTCAAAGTTGCATGGAAATGAAAAGGGGAGAATCAAATCGTAGCATTTTACGAGTAACTTACTTCTTGAAGATTCTGCTGTAACAGCGACGTGAACAAAGTCGTGTACTCGAACTCGAATCTTATGCCCATCATTGTCTTCCGTCGCTACAACTACATACAGTTCGGAATAACTTACGTCGCAATCTAGGTGCGAGCGGCTACGGACGCCGTGCTGCGAACATTCACAGAATCCTGAAGATGAATAGAATTCTCTCAAATTCACTTACGTATGCTTAGTGAGCATTTAAATTTTATATCACATGACCCCTTTGCTTGAAACCAAGACTACTTTTCAATGCAAGGAACTTGAAATAGTGACCGAATTTGCATTTATAAGTGTATTCACATTCATTCATTAGATGTCGATAAATATGCAGTATTACCGTATTCCATCCTGGCAAACATAAGCGATGGAATGGGTAGCGATTGATGTTGGGTTTTTCCTGGAGGCCTTGTAGGCGCAGATGTGGGAGCACAAATTGAGCATGGCATTCGGCACGGCAGCCGCTCGGATCATATATTCGTGACATGGATTGAATTAAATGGACATACCACAACCGTTTCGGAGATGAGATGAAAAATACCACTGAGTTCCAAAGGAAAAAAAATGTGAATGGACGTGGATAATTTAAAAAGGGTACGAGCTCGAGTTCAACATGAATGAGCCTCCAAGGCAAATGTCATCCATCCCCCGCCCTCTATTCAGCGTCCATGACCTCCACCACAGGTTAGGGCGCGAGTTCAAGGTGGAAGAGCCTACGGGTTTCTCTCTACATCTCTTCCAATCTCGCTTTCTCTCCTCTCCTCTTCTCTGCTCCCCCCCCCCCCCGACTTTCCTCCATATCTGTACATTTCATGGCTGCCCACCGTTGAAAATTCGCGTGTGAAACTGTTGTACGTCATATGTTTCTAATTCCATTAGAAATGTTGTTTGATTAATCCATCTATTTCTAGCTTACTCCTTCAACCAAATTCCTTCTTTAGTGTTTTGCTTTCTGTATTTACTATCCATGACGGACTATTTTCTTTTCAAATCTTTCTTTTTAATTTCCATCTCGCTCTCAGGATTCTCCACGTGTTTATTTTCTTGCTTTACATATTTCACCATATTATTTCATATTTCTTGACATTACTTCAATCGCTATATACTCTACTTATCTACGTATCTTTTCTATAATTTGATGCTTAAAGTGACGATATAATTCGCTTAGTTTAAGTTTCGTCATAATACTTATTGTTATTTTTCTAGTTTGGTTTCGCCCAGTGAGGGCTTCGTTTCTCATTTGGAAGCTTCTCGGTTGCCTTACATCCATCCCTCGACATCATCGCTTCGCCCGGACCAGTAAGGTTAATCATGTTGTCTTAGAGTCATTCAAGTCAGAGTGTTTCGAAACAAACTTCATCTTCATTGTAAACCTGTTGAACGGTCAATTGATAGCTCTTTGTTGCCGAATCCAGAGCATTCTTCCATAACGGACAACGATGCTAATAAGGGTAGAGTCCCCAGCCTTATGGGCAAGATTAAGCCAGTCAATGTCAAGTCCAGAGGTGGGCTCTTCACTCAGTATGGGCCCGCTACTTCGTCATATCATAAGCATTGCCATTGCTATTTCATGGAAATCAATAGAAATGCGCAAACGACTAAGCTTTTGACAATAATCCTGACAGATTTGGAGAGAACTGAAGTCGCTGGAGTATGAAGGTCCTCTGGTGTCGGGGAGAGCATGGCTCCTCGTTGTTGAGAGGGATGTGGATGAAACTGGATCGGGACAATTAAAGCAGGGAGCCGGCCCAAGAACAGATGGTGACAAAGCTAACATTGAGTAATTGCGGTATGTTCTGGACAGAGAGATATGTAGGTTCTTGGCTGGATATGCAAGGAGAGAGAGGTAAAATGAAAAGAGAAAAAAGGGTATAGAGTACCAAGAGATGGATAAATGCAGTAATCAAACCCGTCCTCCCACATCTTCGATTAGAAGGCCACCAGGTATTGAATTCTTTTAAATTTTAGAATCTTACAATGAATTCTGTGCTGCTTTCTCTCAAAATGAACCAGAGGTGGAATGACAACTTGTTCATCTTGATGTGGGAATAATATATATTTATCGACATCAAAGAAATGAATGTTATGACAATTGGAAATGCAAATTAAGTTATTATTAGGTTCCTTGCATTTGTGGTTTTCTCTGCGCTAATGAAATGAAATGGTAAGTAATCACGTGTGAATCGGAGAGATTTCTATTCTCTACACGATTCGGTGAATGCACAAAGCAAGCTCCAGTCTCATCTAGAATGCCTGATAAGTTATTCCGAACTGGAAGTTGTAGTAGCGACGGTAGATGATGATAGGCATAAAGTTCGAGTTCGAGTAGACGATTCTGCCCACATCCCCGTTACAGCAGTATCTTCAAGAGGTATGTTATGCATAGGTTGCTACGGTTTGAACATTCTCGCTTTCATTTCATTCACAGAAAGAAAAGGGAAAGGTTTTTGGTTATAATCATTTTTCGGGAGCGCAGAACAGCTTGAAGTGTAAATATTGGGAAACGAACCTTGGTCCAGTCAAAGTTGGCTGTCGCTTCAATTCGACTCCTCCGTAGACGCACCCCTCGTAGCAGTGATTTCCTTTGAAGACGGACAACGTTGCCTTCACGCGCATTCCGGCAGGCACCTGTTCTTATTCGTTAACGGGAAAGCCTCATTACATTGTATGTGAAAACTACACTCACATAAATTGCTATTGCTTACAACTCATTGAATAATGACAGCACTGACTTGAATCCAGTAGGTGCAGAAGTTAAAGTCGTCGTTGACGGTCGTGGAAGTGTCCCCCAGGGTGGAATTGAAATAGGCAGCGGTGGTCGTGGCAGAGAGGATCTGGCCACACCCGGGCGGCTGCCATCAGATTATTTTTTTTCATTCGAACAATAAGAATGTGTGAAGGTTCTCGACAAACGAGGCAGGTAACGGAGGATGAATGAAAGGTGTTTTAATTTGGACCAGACAGGCTTTCGCAATTATTCTCATTTCCTTACCCGCTGTGCGCAGTTGGTGCCTCCGAATCCGAGTGGGCAGATACAAGTGCTGCAGTTGCGAGGATGCATGAAGCCGCCGTGGTAGCAAGTCGTTGTGACACCGTTGCAGCGGGCTAAACTCTCTCTATATTTCCACTCACTTTGTATCTCACTAACTATTTCCCGCTCCAGTTTCTCTTCTCCCCGTCTATTTTACTCTCCTTCTATGCCCATGGCAAAGAAGAAGACAACGAACAATGGCATCCGTAGTGGTCGTTCATCTCGAGGATGTCTCGGAAGGAGAGAATGTCCGAGCCCATCGTCGACTGCTGCTGGAAGTCTTTGGCCACAATTGTTGGTTCGCCGTTCGCAGAGAATCTGCAAGTTTTTAGTCTATCATTTATAATGATATACGAATAAATAATTTCTATTCCGAACTTTGTTTTTGGAATTCTTCTCATCTTCGATTTCTAACTGTTCAGATATGCATGTAGATAAGTGAGGAAAGCCACTGACGCTGATCCCTGGTACTGCATGATTCCTCCGTAGTCGTACGGTCTACCGTAGTTGTAATTCGTCTCTGGTGTCTCCTTGTCGAATTGGCTGGCTGCACCACTCTACAACGTAACTCTCGTCATATCTCGGAGAAAGAGGGGTAATGATAGAGAAATAGAGGGCAGGGAGATAGGGAGGGCGAGAGCGAATGAAAGGCCCTGAATGACCATAAGAATGATGACCAACCTTGATGTTCGCTAGCTGAATGTACACATGGTTGTCTCGGTCGTGTCTCGCTTGTTCGTGATGGTACCGAGTGCGTGTCAGATCTCGTGCAGGGCAGTTCCCACCTGGGCAGAAAGAGGTCAACAGGGTCTATCGAGGTAGACCCGGCCCCAGTGGTTACAATTCTCTAGGTCATCCTTCTATCTGGCACCTACAGAGTCACATCCGGTATCGAGTGACAGGCCCTGCGAAGCCCAACCCGTACGGCCGACGTAGGACCAGCACCCACCGCCCTTTGTGATCATCACCTGAATCAACAGATATCAGAGAACGAAGGAAAGATAAATAGAAGCGAGCGACCTTGTTTGACGCAGTAGTGCTCTCGTAGAAGTTGATGCAAGTGTTGTCACTCCACTGCTTGATTGCCTTCCGAGCGACAGTCTCGGCATGAGTTCCCTCTGTGAATGAGAGGGTGGAGAGTAGAATACATTAAGTGATAGAGGGACTGAATGAATGTGGGCGAGAGAAAAGATGAAAAGATAGATGTTCTGACTAGTTAGGCTATCAAAGTAGTAGTAGAAGCCACTGCTCCAGATGGTTGTGGGGTAAAGATCGTCTCGGTATGCTTGACGGCGAGCTCTTCCGCCTTCGCTCCCTTCAGTGCCGTTTCTCTTCTCGCCCGACGATATGATAAAGTCCGTCTGATCTCTGTGAAGCAGAGGAACTTAAGATCACCTGGCAACCGATTGGGAGAGAGGGATTGCCGGACTTGGTCAGGATGATATCTCCTCCGTAAAGGCCGGCTGCGACTCCTGCCTTCTCGTTAATGCTCACGATGTTATCTCCCGTCTCCAGAAGAACCTTACGCTCTCGATTCTTCTCGTCCTTCAACACTTTTTTTTTGGCTTCCGCATATATTTATTTCTTCGCATACATTACTAGAACATGTTAATGCAACTATTTAGAAAGAGAAAAACACATCTGTGTCTTCAAAATTAACTTGACGCACCTTTACAACTTCGTCGATGACAGCGCGATCTTCTTGCGTCCACTTTCCTTCTTGCTCCTGGATCTCCTCTTCTGCCCTCTTGCCAATCACGACCATCTTCTCTCGCATGTAAGCGATTTCTTCGTTCCTTCGCTTCAAAGTTAAAAAGGGTGTGAGTTCATTTTGAGAGATATCAACACAGTATTAAGGGAGGGGTACCATTCTAAAATTTTAAAGAATACAATAAGAATTCAATGAATTTAGAATTTAACCGTGTTTTCATCGTCTTGAGATTTGGCAGGGTTTGGAAAACCGAGAGCCAGCAAAGGCAGGAGGAGTAGGAGCAGCCAGACCGACGACATCTCTTGTGCAATCCACTCATGCTCCCGCCTTTTAAGTTAACACTCAGGTGAGAGAGAGGGAAATAATCTGTGATCTACTCATGGAATGATGTCTTCCGCATAGTTCAAAACAACTTTTTCATATTTCAAGCGGTCTGTGGCCTTTATTAGCGGACACTACGAATACGGAAGAATTGTAAAAGAGTAGGATGAGAGAGAGAGAGGAAGAAAGATTGATAGAGAGAGATTGGGAGAGGGTGGCAGTGAGAGAGAGAGAATGAGGGATAGAGAGATTGAGCGAAAGAGAGACAGTGAGATTGAGTGAGAGAGAGAGAAGAAAGAAAGAAAGATGGCAAACACATTGGATATTACAAAATGACATAACAGGGCGTGTCATAAATCGGATTACTAAAAATGATGTGTTCTCGTCATGATTATATTGAAAACAGGAAGATGAATTTTGAAAGCTCATTGGCTTATTTCTTTGGCATATGCTCATATGTGTACATCCTGGATAATAGTGAGCTGAACAATATGTAGACGGTCTCTTCTGCGTTTCAATTCAATGAATTTCAAAGCAATTCTTATGATTGTAACCCACTTCCTCATATTTTAACTATGGCGACAAAAAATGCTTTCCAATAAAAAAAACAATATGCGTGGTCAAATCTTTCCAATAAAAAACGCAATTTGCGTACCAACACGTCTGTGAATTTGTAGGGCATTTCAAACGAATAGTATGCTTTCATACATTCAAAAGAGATATTTTGCCGCCTTGATGTTTTTGAACAGGATTTCACACGGCTTCACGAGGAAATGTCAATTTTACATGCATATCAACAGCAACGAGTACAACTAAAATATTCCCACACTTAGATTGTATGCACATTGCGTTTATTCACAATCACAGTCGATACACTGCATACTTGTAATATTTTAAATCACAACCCGCCCGGATTGGTTTCAGGCGATTCTCTTTCTTTGCTCGAGTGTTCATTCCTGGCTTAGAACCAAATTTTTCTGGACCAACGGATTGTACTACGGATATGGATCACGGATAGTAATTATTACAGATATAGTCTCTAAGTACGGATAGATCCCACTCAAGGTGAGAGTGCGTGCAGTCCGTTGTTTACATACATCTGTTACCAGTCTATTTGGCCCTTCTGCTGTAAAGAGAGCGTATGAAATAGAAGGGTGGCTAAAAGCTACAGTAAAAATTTGGCTGTGCCATATTTACGTGCGTTTAACTTTGTAAAAAGTGTACAAATGGTTCAAGCTTACTAGAACTATGTTTTGGACTGATGTGAAAAGATCTAGGTTCATCAAACCACATTTTAATGCTAACTGGTCCTTTAAACAACGAACAAGAAAACTCTCCCTCTCACTCTCCCACTATGCCACTTTCTTTCTCTAGCACTCTATTCAGGTCCTGCATCTCGGTTTTTCCTTCTCTCTGCATCTCTTCCAATCTCGCTTTCTTTCATCTTCGTATCACTCTTCTCTTCTCGTATTCAGACTTTCCTCCATATGCTACTTAAATACATATGCACTGAAGGTCTCATGTCTGCACACCATTGTTGCATGGAACTCAAAGAAATGCGCCAAAAGGCCTTGGCTTTTGACAGTGGTCTTCAAAGTAGAACCATGATAACAAAAATAATTTATGTAGATGGATGCGGGGTGAAGCGAAAGACGTCGGAGGAGCAAGTTCGTTAGGCATCGGGGAGAGCGTGGCTCCAGGCCAGTTTGATCGTTTTTGAGGGCGATGACAAATGGTACGTAAGAATGAAAGCAGCGATCCGGCTCAAGGACAGCGGGGACAGAGCTAACTTAGGCGTAATTGCTGTGCATGTATTCTGGACGGTGAAATGGATTCTTGGGCGGATATTCAGAGGAAGAGTGGAAAGATGAATTAAGAAAATCAAGGGAAAGATATAGTGAAAAGAGGTGCATGCATGCACTAATCAACATCATCCCACTTCTGCGCCAAGAAGGCCACCAGGCACGACCCCCTTCAACCGCCTCCCTTCCTTCGTTTCTGGCAAGTTGTTCTTCTAGATTCGGATAAATATATATATTTATCGATATCAAATTAATGCATGACGACACAAAGAATAGTCGTAAGGCATTCGCAGCTGCTCTCTACTAGACCGCGACGTAAGTTATTCCGAATTTGATGTTGTAGTAGCGACGGTAGACAACGACAGCCATAAGATTCGAATTCGAGTAGACGATTCTGCCCGCATCCGAGTTACAACAGAATCTTCAAGAAGTAAGTTACTCATATGGTGCCTACGGGGCGAGCCAGCCCCTTTCCTTTTAAAGCAACCTTTGCATTATTTCTCGAGAAGTACAACAACAGAAAGAAAAGAAAATTTTTGGTGATTATCCTTTTTCTAGTGTTCAACTGCATGGTATCTGAAAGGAAGAAAAACAACCTTGGTCCAGTCAGAGTTGGCTGTCGCTTCATTTCGATGCCTCCGTAGGTGCAGCCATCGATGCAGTGATAGGTATCGAAAGTAGACAACGTTGCCTTCACGCGCATCCCAGCAGGCGCCTACTCTTTTTCTTTTAGGCAAAAACCTTGACTTTCATTAGTTTGTATGATAATATGCATCAATATATATATTCCTTTACAAATATCTCCTTTACTTGAGAAAGTACTGACTTGAATCCAGTAGGTGCAGAAGGTGAAGTCATCGTTGACGGTGGTGGTAGTGTCACCCACGGTGCCAGTGAAGGAACCGGCGGTGGTCGTGGCGGAGAGGGTCTGGCCACACCCGTCCGGCTGTCATCAGATTATTTACTTATTTTTTCATTCCATCAACAAGATCGTTAAAATGTTGACCAGACAAACTTTTTCAATTCTTTACCCGCTGAGCGCAGTTGGTGCCTGAGAATCCTTGTGGGCACAGACAAGTACTGCAATTGCGAGGGTGCGGGAAGCCGCCGTTGTAACAAGTCGTGGTGAAGCCGTTGCAGCGTGCTAAACTCTCTATCTTTCTTCCTCTCTCTCTCTTTATATCTATCTCACTATTTCTATTTATCCATTCCACTCTCTCTTTCTCTCTTACTCTTTTCTCATCTCCCCTTCTACTTTCCTCTCCTTATATGTCCACTGCAAGGATTGCGAGGAGCAAGAATATAACTAACAATGGCATCCGTAGTGGTCGTTCATCTCGAGGATGTCACGGAAGGAGAGAATGTCCGAGCCCATCGTCGACTGCTGCTGGAAATCGTTGGCCACAATTGTTGGTGAGGAGCCGTCGTAGGAGAATCTGCATATTGGTATTCTCTCTTACTTATAATTTAAAAAGATGAACGAATATATAGAAAATAATTTTTTGAATTGCCCCGTTTTCTTCTCGTCTTCCAATTCAAACTACAATATGTCGAGAAACAAGTGAAGGAAACCACGGACGCTGTAGCAGAGTACTGCATGATACCGCCATAGTCGTACGCTCTACCGTAGTTGTAGTTCGTCGCTGTCGTCTCCTTGTCGAATTGGCTTTCTGATCCACTCTACAATGGAGCTCTTCTCACATCTTATAGAGAGAAGGGTAGTGAATGAGAAATGGAGGAGAGGGAGAAAATGAGGGTTAGAGGAAGTGAAAGGGTCCAGGGATATCCAACCTCGATGTTCTCCAACTGGATGTACACATAGCTGTCTCTGTCGTGTCTGCTTTGTTCGTGATGGTAGCCGAGAGCGTGTCCGAGCTCGTGCAGTGCGGTTCCCACCTAACATATGCAGAATGAATTCAAATATATCAGGGTGGGGTTACCCCTTTCCCGGTGGATACAACTCTCTAGGTCACCCTTCTATCTGGCACCCACAGATTCACATCCGCTATCGAGTGAGAGGCTCTGCGTAGCCCATCCCGTACGACCGACGTACGACCAGCATCCGCCGTCCTTTGTAATCATCACCTGAAGAAGCTGAGATAGCAGAACAAAGAAAAGAGAAATAGAAGCGAGCGACCTTGTTCGCAGCAGTAGAGCTCTCGTAGAAGTTGATGCAAGTGTTGTCACTCCACTGCTTGATTGCCTTCCGAACGACAGTCTCGACGCGAGTTCCCTCTGTGAATGAGAGAATATAGAGTATATTATTTAGGGACAAAGAAATAAAGATATGAGATTAAAAGATTCTCTGACTAGTTAGACTATCAAAGTAGTAGTAGAAGCCACTGCTCCAGATGGTGTTGGGATAGCGACTGTCTCGGTATGCTTGTCGGCGAGCTCTTCCGCCTTCGCTCACTTCAACTCCTTTTCCCTCTTGTTGAGAAACGACCAAATCCGTCTGTTCTCTGTGAAGGAGAGGAACTTCAGATCTTCTGGCAACTGCTTGGGTGAGAAGGAGAACCGTGCCTGGTCAGGACGATATCTCCTTCGTAAAGGCCGGCTGCGACTCCTGCCTTCCTGTTGACGCTCACCAAATTATCTCCGGTCTCCAAAATCACCCTTCGCTCTCGCTTCTTCTCTTTCTTCAACACATCATGTTTTATTTTCTTTAACTTCTTTCTTCTTAACATATCTTAGAAGAATATCTGAATAAAATCATATAGAAAGGGGAAAACATTTACGTATGTCTTTAAAAATTAAGCTTGATGTACCTTGACAAAGTCGGCGATAGCAGCGCGATCAGCTTCAGACAACTTTTCTTCTTGCTTCTTGATGTCATCTCGCACCTTCTTGCCAATCAACGCCATCTTCTCTCGCATGTAAGCCATGTCTTCGTTCCTGCGCTTCAAAATGAAAGAGAGAATAAGTCCATTTTGAGAGAAATCATCACATAATTCAAAGAGTGATATTCTAAAATTTTAAAGGCATACAATAATAATTCAATATATTTAGAAATAAACCGTTTTTCATCGTCTTGAGATTTAGCAGGACTCGGAAGACCGAGTGCCAGCAAAGGCAGAAGCAGTAGTAGGAGCACCCAGACCGACGACATCTCTTCTCCATTCCGCTCATTCACTCGCCTTTTAAGCTAACACTCAGGCGAAGGAGAGGGTAAATAATCTGTAGTCTACTCATGAAATGATGTGTTTGGCATGGTTATGGAATGATGTTTTCCGCATAGTTCAAAACATTCTGATTCATATTTTAAGCGGTCTATGGCCTTTATTAGCGGACATTATGAAAGTGGAAGAGTTGTAAAAGGGTAGAATGAGAGGGAATGGGGGGAACGCTATATAAAATAAGAGAGACACGGCGACAGCGAAGAAAGACAGAGCGAGAGATTGAGAGAAAGAGACAGTGCGTGAGAGAGAGAGAGAGAGAGGAAACGCAATGGGCAATCTGACATAACAGGGCGTGTCATAAATCGGATTACTGAAAATGACATGTTCTCGTCATGATTATGTTGAAAACAGGAAGTTGAACTTTGACAGCTCATGAGTGGGCTTATTTCTTTCCGTAGGCTCACATGCGTACATCCTGGATACTAGTGAGCTGAAAAACATGAAAAGGTTTACTTTAATGAATTTCAAAGCAATTCATACAATTGAAACCCACTTCATCATATATCGACGACGACAAACATGTTTTACAATATTAAAAAAAAACACACACACAATATGCGTGGTCAACATCTGTCCAATAAAAAAAAACACAATAGGCCTACCTATGTGAATTTGTTAGCTGATTCATTCATATATTCAGAAGTCATATTTTAGCGCCTTGATGATATGAGATGTTTTTGAACGGGACATCACATCTTCACGAGAAAATCTCAATTTAACATACATTCAACCAATGCGGCTTAAATGTTCGCACCAATAAGAAGTATTTGTATTGACTTTCACATTGTGTTTTTTACAAACACAAGCAATATGCACAATTGTAATATTTTTGCATCGCAGTCCGCCCGGATTCATTCTTTTTTTTGTATGCGTGAACACTGTTGTCTGCGAAGAATTTTGTTTCTGGAACTACGGATTGGATGTGGTTCACGGATAGTGACTATTACTGAAATGGGCGCTCTCAGTTACGGTAATCTCCCCTTAAAGGTGAGAGTGCGGACAATCTGTACTTTATACCCGTTACCAGTCTGTGTATTTATTACTGTGGTAAAAACTCGATGGGAAGGTTCCGGCGGCCGTTCCACTGCCCTGAAATCACTCGCTCCTGATGGCAAATTAAAATATTAAAATTATGCATTGATTTTTGTTTGTGAATAAACAATAAGTAAAAGTCATTAAAACTGGCAATATTTGTCTAAAATTTAAGTTGCAATTGTCGTTGGTGTGCAGAACTAACATTTCCTCGGGAATGCAGTGAAATTCCTCTTAAAACATCTCATATCATCAAGTCGACAATACATGACAATTGAATGTATGAAGTTTTCTAGTTTGAATAGCCAGACAAATTAATATCCGTGTTGTTATGGATATTGTACGCATATTGAGTTTTTTTTATTGGAAAACATGCTTAACATATTGTGTTTTTTTGTAAAGATGTCTACCTCGTATATTGTATTTATAAATTATTGAAAGACATGTTATGTGATGAAGTGGGATGCAATTATAAAAATATATTTGAAATTCAGTGAAATTAAATGGAGAAGGGACCCTCTACATATTGTTCAGCTCACTATTCTGCAGGATGTATATCTTTGTATGTACATTGAGCGGGCTTGAAAAAATCAGCCTATTCATGTTATTGGCTTCCTGTTTTCAGCTTCCTGTTTTCAAAATAATCAAGACCAGCGTTTGTCATATATGTATTATATCTCAATCACTTTCTCATCTCCATTTCCGTCTCACACTATCAGTCTTTCTCTATCTCTCTCCCACTCTCTTTCTCTCTCTCGCTCTCTTGCACAACTCTTTCGTTTTCATGTTGTCCGCTAATAAAGACCCCAGACCGCATGTAATATGAGCCAAAATGTTTTGGACTACACGGAAGACATCATTCCATGAGTAGACCACAGATTATTCCCCTCTCTCTCACCTGAGTGTTAACTTAAAAGGCGCGGGAATGAGCGGAATGGAGAAGAGATGTCGTCGGTCTGCCTGCTTCTACTGCTTTTGCCTTTGCTGGCACTCGGTCTTCCGAGTCCTGCCAAATCTCAAGACGATGAAAAAACGGTTTATTTCTAACTTCATTAAATTCTTTTTGTATTCCATTAAGATTTTAGAATATTACTCCTGAATTCTACTATGATTCCTCTCAAAATGAACTCAACTTCTGTTCCCTTTAAAGCGCAGGAACGAAGACATGGCTTACATGCGAGAGAAGATGGTGGAGATTGGTAAGAAGGCGCGAGATGACATCAAGAAGCAAGAAGAAAAGTTGTCTGAAGCTGATCGCACTGCCATCGCCGACTTTGTCAAGGTACATCAAGCTGAATTTTTAAAGAAATATATGCATGTTTCCTCTTTCTATATGATTCTGTTCAGATATTCTTCTAAGGTATGTATATTAAGAAGTAAGAAGTTAAAGAAAATTAAACATGATGTGTTGAAGGAAGAGAAGAAGCGAGAGCGTAGGGTGATTCTGGAGACCGGAGATAACTTGGTGAGCGTCAACAAGAAGGCAGGAGTCGCAGCCGACCTTTACGAAGGAGATATCGTCCTGACAAAGTACGGTCCTCGTTCTCTCCCAATCAGTTGCTAAATGATCTGAGGTTCCTCTGCTTCACAGAGAACAGACGGACATGATCATTTCTCAACAAGAGGGAAAAGGAGCTGAAGGGAGCGAAGGAGGAAGATCTCGCCGGCAAGCATACCGAGACAGTCGATACCCAGCCACCATCTGGAGCAGTGGCTTCTACTACTACTTTGATAGCCTAACTAGTCAGAGCATCTTTTTTTTTATCTCAGCTCTTCTTTCTTTTTCTCTGTCCTTAAATAATGTACTCTCAATTCTCTCATTCATAGAGGGAACTCGCGTCGAGACTGTCGTTCGGAAGGCAATCAAAGAGTGGAGTGACAACACTTGCATCAACTTCTACGAGAGCACTACTGCGGCGAACAAGGTCGCTCGCTTCTATTTCTCTTTCCTTTGTTCTGTTATCTCTGCTTTTTCAGGTGATGATCACAAAGGACGTCGGCTGCTGGTCGTACGTCGGACGTACGGGATGGGCTACGCAGAGCCTTTCACTTGGCAACGGATGTGAATCTGTATGTGCCAGATAGAAGTGGCGACCAAGAGAGTTGTAACCACCGGGACCGGGATACCCCTGATTTGGTTGACATCATTCTGCTTAGGTGGGAACCGCCCTGCACGAGCTCGGACACGCACTCGGTTACCATCACGAACAAAGCAGACACGACAGAGACAGCTATGTGTACATCCAGTTGGAGAACATCGAGGTTGGATATCCCTGGACCCTTTCACTTCCTCTAGCCCTCATTTTCTCCCTCTCCTCCATTTCTCATTCACTACCCTTCTCTCTCCAATATGTGTGAAGAGTTCCATTGTAGAGTGGATCAGAAAGCCAATTCGACAAGGAGACGACAGCGACGAACTACAACTACGGAAGAGCGTACGACTATGGCGGTATCATGCAGTACTCCGCTACAGCGTCCGTGGTTTCCTTCACTGATTTCTCGACATATTGTAGTTTGTATTGGAAGAGGAGAAGAAAACTGAGCAATTCAAACAATTATAAATCAAATGATACGACAAGATTTGAAATTAGAAAGACTACAAACATGCAGATTCTCCTATGACGGCGAATCGCCAACAATTGTGGCCAACGATTTCCAGCAGCAGTCGACGATGGGATCGGACATGCTCTCCTTCCGAGACATCCTCGAGATGAACGACCACTACGGATGCCATTGTTAGTTATATTCTTGCTCCTCGCAATCCTTGCAGTGGTCATATAAGGAGAGGAAAGTAGAAGGGGAGATGAGAAAAGAGCAAGAGAGAAAGAGAGAGTGGAATGGATAAATAGAAATAGTGAGATTGATATAAAGAGAGAGACAGGGAGAAAAATAGACAGTTTAGCACGCTGCGACGGCTTCACCACGACTTGTTACAACGGCGGCTTCCCGCACCCTCGCAACTGCAGCACCTGTCTGTGCCCACAGGGATTCGGAGGCACCAACTGCGCACAACGGGTAAGGATATGAGAATAATTGCGAAAGGCTGTCTGGTCCACACTAAAACACCGTATATTACCGATGGAATCGAAAATTCAAGTAAATAATCTGATGACAGCCGGCCGGGTGTGGCCAGACCTTCTCCGCGACGACCACGGCCGGCTCCTTCAATGGCACTGTGGGTGACACTACCACCACCGTCAACGATGACTTCACCTTCTGCACCTACTGGATTCAAGTCAGTGCTTTCTCAAGTACAGGAGATGTTTGTAAAAGTGTGGCATAAAACGTTATGAAATACAAGTTTTTTTTGCCTAAAAGAATAAGAATAGGCGCCAGCCGGGATGCGAGTGAAGGCAACGTTGTCTACTTTCCAAGCCTATCACTGCATGGATGGCTGCACGTACGGTGGAATCGAATTGAAACGTCAGCCAACTCTGACTGGACCAAGGTTCGTTTTCTTCACTTCACATAATATAATCTTTGCCTCTCTGTTTAAATGTTCAGTACATCACCAAAAACCTTTCTTTTCTTTCTGTTGCTGCACTTCAACAGAAGGAATGCAAAGGCTACTTTAAATTAAAGGTCTGGCTCACCCGTAGGCACCATATGAGTAACTTACTTATTGAAGATTCTGCTGTAACTCGGATGCGGGCAGAATCGTCTACTCGAACTCGAATCTTATGGCTGTCGTTGTCTACCGTCGCTACTACAACATCAAATTCGGAATAACTTATGTCGCGGTCTAGTAGAGAGCAGCTGCGAATGCCTTACGACCATTTCTTAAAGAAAAAGGAACACGCTAGCAAAATCTGAAATCAAGTGCACTTATCTAGACAAGAAACCTAATGATGACCCAAGTTATCCGTCCATATGTCGTAATTCATTAATATGTTGCTGCTAAATATATATTTTAACGGAATCGAGAAGAACAACTTGTCATAAACGAAGGAAGGAGTGATTAAAGGGGTCGTGCCTGGTGGCGTTATAGGCGCAGATGTGGGAGGACTCAGTTGTGCGGGTTTCAAGGAGCATTTTGTTGAGAACCCTGATCTGCTTCTCGGCCTCACTGTGAGTGGCATCAGAAAAATTATTGCTACAGTAATCACGACTTCAAGCTAATATAACGGGGATCTATGGACAGTATGCAGTCTCACGTTACTGGATGCCTGCACCTATGGTTCCCCTTTTTATTTTCTTTACGTATTCACTCTCTTTTTTTGTATATCCGCCCTCTATAATAATTCGGTCATGAAGCAGTATGCGGTTCGACACCTGCGTTTGATGCTCACGGTTTCGACGACAAAAACTTGGAATAAGGGTAGCGAGAACCAGGGAAAGAAAGATAGTTAACGAAAGAGAGAGAGGAGAGAGAGATAGAGACGGAGATACAAAGATATACGATTCTATGTGCTCTACTTATCATTTTGTACAAAATACCCTAAGAATAAATAAGCTCACCCGAAGTGCGGAAAACGAAAGAATATCATTTTCTAGGCTCCCATCTCTTCTGCCCCTCTTGTTCTCCTCTTCTCTCAACCAATCAGCGTGATATCTGCGCAAGTGAGACTGGTGACTGTTGTCGTCATGAACGTATACGCTGTGCCGTCTGCGTTCCACATCAGCGTGATCTACAGGGTCATTGGCGCCCTCAGCGTGCCGTCAGCGCCAGCGTTGAACTGAACATAAAAAGAAAAATACATATGTACATTTTAACCAGCCCTGTACGATGTACACATTTTCTTGTCATCCCGTCGAGGGGGAAGGCTTGCAGGCTGCATGAAAAAGTGAAGAAAAAAATTAATTTTTTAATGAAAGTTTATAATTAGTTTTATGTATGAACGAACTACTTATGTATATACCATGCAAAAATATACGAACACTAACATACTTTGCTATATTTTCTTTCAAAGTAGATGAAAGTTAAAGGAGGTATCCGGGGAATAATTAATCTATGTTTTGTTCTATGTGGATAAGTTCATCTTGGCGGAAAACATGTATCCAGAAAGTTTGAGCGATTTTCTTCTATTACATTCTGAGCAATAGTAACATGAAAACTGGCGGGTAGAGAATTAGCTACGGTAGGCCAGAGCCGCCCTCCTATTTCACATGCTCTCTCGACCGAGCGACAGGCAACTTTATGAGCGCGCGCATTCAAACGCATACTCTAGCGCTACTGTATAATGATTTGCCGGATGAAATTTTCAGGGTTGATTTTTCATATATGCAGACTACTAATAGTAGATTATTGGTTTTCATTACATCGAGTAATGTGCGGACAATAATCAGTACCGTATTTTCTCTATTAGTACCCCCGGGGGTTCTATTTTTCAATACCCTTGCGGGAGGGGGGCACTATTAGAGGGAGGGGTTCTATTAGAGGGAGGGGTACTATTTTTCAATGTGAGCCACTCAATGTATAATAGCAACATTTTATTCCCAAAAAAAGAAGAATCGTAGCCCGAATTCAATGGAATCATCACTTGAATATACGTTTTACAACAGATTTATCATGAATTTGGCGTTAGTTCATTGGTAAGAGCTCCCCATGCCTCCAGGACGACTATTGGGGGGGGGGGTACTATTGGAGAGGGGGGGGTTCTACTAGAGTTAGGGGTTCTATTTTTCAATGGCATTTTCAGAGGGGGTACTATTAGAGGGGGGGGGGGTTCTAATAAAGGGGGGGGGGGTACTAATAGAGAAAATACGGTAACTCAAAATCACAAAATTGCACATTTAGGATTGCAGTACAAAATAATTTATTTCTTTGATATTCGGGTTGTTTTTATCCGATAAACGGTTAACCTGCTTTCAAGAACCTGCTCTGCGATACCCAACAGAGATGCGCGACAGTTGCTGTCAAGAGGTCTTGGCGGCTTTGCAAAATTCGTAGACCTTTGACAGAGTGCAGAGAAGCGATGTAGCCGCTTCTGGCAAGAGGACATGGGTGAAGCAGGTCGATATGCAAAATAAAGTGTGAACTGTTGCGCAGTGGTATTCAGTAAGAACTTGCAATTAGAGACATAAGGAAATGGGTAACTAGAACACGCAACGTCGAGAGGGCTGCAAGAAAAATACTGTGAATTATTGTTTTTCTTGCTTCCTCTCGTCCATCGTCTCCGGCCTCTTCACTTAATTTTGTTTAAGACATTGCAGTCACTTCTCCACGATTCCAGTACAGTCTGTCCTTTTCTTTTGCTCTTTGACGATCGCGCGAGGATTTTGCTCCGCCTAGCGCATCGATGAATCATTTTCTTGCCTGAAATATTAAGTTGCAGTTGACGCGTGTTTTCCTAATTTGGTGGCTAGTTGATAATCATATGATGCTGAGAGATGCTACTTGAAGGAGGCCAAGATGGTGCGCCTTCTCATGGAGATAGCCTCGACTCGCGTAGCTCTTCTGCTGGCCTCGGATCGCCTTCCGCTGGACGCCGCCGCCCGCGTCCCCTCCGCGCCCTCCGATCAAATCCTCGCCGCCCTCCACCGCTACGAGCTCGTCAACAACGAGACACTCGACCGCCTCTGCAGTGGCCACTTCAAGCTCACCGGCAGGGTAGATTTTTAAGTATCTTTTCTACTCATTCTGGAAAGTCGTTATGATCATCTACGAACATGTTGGAAATTGTCTTTTCTATTTTTATTTTTCATTGAAAAAATAATAATTTTTTTTCATTCTTGGAAGTCCTATGTTAAGATCGATTTGACTGAAGGAAAGTGCGACGAGGAGACGCTCTGGAAAATCGTTGAGCACGGAATATGCTCGCTCTCCCTCAACAGAACGACCTCCTCTTCTGGCTCTGAGACTCGGCTGCTGCTGCCCAGGTTCTTATTCGTTGTTTCTCATCATTGTCCAAAAGACCAAGAGGGACGTCGGCATGTTCGATTGGTGTACCCGTTTGCGTATGCGCGCTCTATGCAATGTGCGTGTTCACCATACAATGTGGTCTTGGTGATTAAATTTTTGTTATTTTTTATTTATTTTATTTATTAAAAATAACTGCTTGAAATATGGCGCGATTTCAGGGTGATATTTTGCCTGCAACGCGACTCGCCATTCTTGCGCGATCTCCGCTTGATTGACATTGGCGGCTTCTATCCATCTCAGCCATTCCCGCTTCTCCATCTGGTGGGTGTCCGATGACTACTTCACGTTGTTCTTTTAAAATGCTACAATTATTTGTTTTTAATCAGTTTGGGTTTTTGTTTCAAAATGATGTAATTTTAAGGATAAGGAAGGATTAACCGTTGTCGATAGATTAGTCAATGAATTGATTGTTTAGCTCAACCGCTTCTCATCGCTAGATGCACTCTTCATGAGCGGAGCGGCTTCTCTGAGCAACTCGGATCTCGCCTCCATCTGCAGCCACCACTCCGGACTGCGTCAGCTGGACATCTCGAATTGCGACGGCATCAGCGATATTCGTTGCTTGCGTCGTCTCAAGTCGGCTTTTTCATTTCTCTCTATTCTTGGCCTTTTTAGTAATTAGGCTACACAAGTTGGCAACAGCTGACAATGAGTATATTTATAAATGGTTCAGTAGGACAGAAAGCATTCGATCGATTTTTCACAAGTCAAATTCACCTTTTGTTTCCAAAGAAGGGAAAAGAATAGCCACTATTTGTTTGTTGACAAGAACTTATCTATTTCATCTGTGCATCGCTAATGTTCATTTTTATTCGAGTTTCTCTTATGGAAAGAAGTCACTTTGACCTCATGGTCGGGCGCATTTGTTGACTAACATTTTTGGTAGTTCCTTCCTCTTCTGATGTTCTGTTCTATAGGAATCTCGAAGTGCTTCGAATGCAAGGCATCTGCCTTGAAATGGATTCGGAAGACGTCGCCGAGACTTTTCGTGTCTGGAGTCAGATGAAGGACGTCGATATTTCTATTCACATTAACGAGGATGCCTCATACAACATGTACTTTCTCCTCCCTTCATCCATACGATAATCTCTCTTCGCCTTTATAAGTTCATTAAACAATTGTTCACTCTTTGCAATTCTAGCGCAATTCTAATTATATATGTTGAATGTGCTAATTAATGTATCACAGAAGGATTCATTAGCTATTTCCTTAGTCGTACATTTTCATTTCTCTTTAAGAATTTAGAGTGGCCATTCAAAAAAAGTGGAACAAAACCATTTGTAGCCACTCGGTTTAATTTTTTTTTTAAATAAACGTTTGATGCCTTTTCTGGATAGACGAATTGGCAATAACACGTATGTTCTTTAGCAGACCTGGAGGAGTGGATCTCGGTTGGGCGTTGTTGGATGCGCTGGATGCGAACGGCGGCCGCCCCTTCTGGCCTCTTCTTCAGTCGCTCGACCTGGCCAGCCATCAAGCCCTCTCCCGCCCTCGCATCCAGCTCCTCATCGACTCGCACCGCGAGCTGGCGAGCCTCTCTTTGCATGGTAAGGAAAAGGGTCATCGATGTTGATGCTGGAAATAATTAAGTACATAAAAATTCAACCGCATTGTATTTATTCTGTTCAGATAGTGTATTGGGAGATCACGTATTCAACGCCTCTGATGGAAGGCAGCTCAAGATTGCGAATGAAGCCAATGTTACGCAGGCGAAGCATGCACTTGCTCTCTACTCGAAGCCTGGCAGAGGTCCGCACGCTGCGTTCGCCCTCGCGGTTAGATGAGCGGAAATAGAGAAGCGAACGGAAGAGAGCGAGACAAAATGGAAGAGAGAGGGCGAGAGAGAGAAAAAAAGTGATAGAGATAGAAAGGAAAAGAGAGCGCGAGCGAGAAAGAAAGAGAAATGGAAGGAGAGAACGAGAGAAAAATAGGGAGGTAAAGCAAAGATATCTTAAATCTTTTTTTGAGCGACTCGAAACAGAAGTCTTATTATTCTCATTCTCGAATGAGGAGCGCCTGGAATGCCTCTCTCTCGTGGACATGGCTATGCGATCTCATTCTTCGTATAGACCTATCCAGGTACACGGAGCGTTCATCCAATCCATAATGTCAGCTCTAGTTTCCTGCAATCAAAATTTATACACATATTTACATGATTAATATATTTCGAGTGAACGAAAAAAGCCTATACGGCGTCGATAACTTTGGGATAAAAATAAGAAGAGAAATAGCCTTTTTCTACACAGAAGTAATCACTATATTTTTAAAGGTAAAATTATTAAATTAAGATTTGTTAAAGAAATGTCATGTATAAAAAGGTTGTCTCATCTTGTGCTTCCCACTGCTCGCCTCTCCGCCGTGTTCGGTCGCTGTATGGATGCTGCTGAAGCTTTTCTCCCTTATTATTCTCCCATCCATTTAAAGGTCTTTTCAAATTACTGTCGATATTACCTTTTCTAGACGAGAACTCGTTAGTTTCATTGTTGTATTTTATCCACGCTTTTTTTCAACTCCTCTTTTTACGTTTTAGATTTTTTTTTCTTTTTCAGCTTGAATACAATCTCTTGATTCTGGCGAGGCGGTTTCAATTCGAAATCAAAGTGGACTACGTGCGAATCTTGAAGATGGGCATGCGTCTCATGTGGCACTCCTTTGAATTCTTCGGCGAGCTTTTGTAAGTGTCCCGGGAGTTCTTGGATGAGGAAGAAAAATCCGCGCTCCAGACCGAGAGCGGAGCCTCTTTTATTATTGTAAGAACGTCCTAGAACACTCTACTTTTGGAAGGGGCCATGGCTTGAAGATGCAATCATAGAGTGGTGATTCACTAATCGAAAGAAAGTCTCCTACAGCGATAACGTCGCTCATTTTGCTGAGTTGGTCTCTTCGAGCGAATTGGATGCGACTATTGCTGACAGTCGTGGCACCGTGTGAAATGTTAGCAAATGAAATGTATCACTTCTTACTAACAAGGGAAGTCTTTCGGCGGGGTACGGCAAACCTCAACATATTATACATCATTCGAAAGCTCTCAATGAGCTAGTAACGTTAATGATGCTTATAGCTGCAAAATATATTCTATTTCGCCAAAATTGCAGGAAAAGACCCTAAAATTAACATTTGCACGAAATTTGCTAGCTTTGTCGGCTCTTAAACTGCAGATGTATACGTGATAGTAGTAGGCCATACCAAACTTAATAACTTAATTTCTGATGATTTTGGGAGAAAAATTTTTTTTTAAGGTCATTTTTCACCAAAGGGTTCCCAATTTTTTCTTAAGAGATTTTTGAGTTTTAAGCCACAAAGTACTCTTTTTCAAGTCGTTTTTAGCTTGAAAAATAATAGTTGACTTATTATCTTTCGCTGTAAAATGTTCATTAAAAAAATCTGTTTCAAAAATGTTTCTGTTGTTGCCTTAAAGAGCTGCGGCGGATTATTTCTACCTGCATGTTGTTGCTTTTTATGTAATAGCAACTCGGTTATATTCCGTATAAAAAAACTCCGCTCGATTTCTTAACCTTGGGCGGCTTGTTCTGGAAGAGGCGCCGACCATCCAGACCCCGGTGCGCCTGTGCCTCGGTATTTCCAACGCTCTATTCTGCAGCTAGAAACATCAAAAACGTTACCAGCTCGTTGAGAGCTTTCGAATGACGTTTAATATGTTGAGGTTTGCTGGACCCCGCTGAAAGACTTCTCTTGTACGTCAATTATATCTGGCTTTTTCTTATTAACCTTCATAGCCTTGAAGATGCATCAGGAGAGTTTTATCTTTGCAATCATCCACGATCACTTGTTAAATATTTTCCTTTCGTCACATATTCAGAGCTTCTTTCGTCATAGCCAGCCTATTAACAAGTATGTAGGTAATTTGAGAGTGGTCCTTCGTAATTTATTTTTATTTTCCATTTAGTTGTAACATTTTCTTTCGTTGCGTGAAAGTATCACTGAATAAACGATTCTCCTGAATGCGAACACATGTTCTTGATATCGATTTGACTTTTCTACAATGCCATTTGTTTGGTTAGAAATCCTTGAAGATCCTGGAATTGCTCCACCTGCTTCTAGAAATATGGATCAATCGTCCGATTATACCGTAGTCGAGACAGAGTATGAGGGAGAGAGAGAAAGATAGAGAGGGAGAGAGAGAGATATTGAGAGATTGAGCAAAAAAGCATTGTATTTTTCTTGCAACCCTCTCGACACAGCATATGTTCTTGTTGACTTCTCTTTGTCTTTATGTCTCTATCTAATTAAATTTCATAATGAATATCACTGCGCAACAGTTTCACACTTCATTTTGCATATCGACCTGCTTCACCCATGTCCTCTTGCCAGAAGCTCTGCATCACTTCTCTGCACTCTATCAAAGGTCTTCTCATCTCGCCATGACCTCTTGACAGTAATTGTCAAGCATCTGTGATGGCCGAGCAGTGTCTTCAGAAAGCGAACAGTGTATTCAGAACTCTCTTGAGTGGAAGGTGTTCACAAAGTCTCTGCTTACTGTAGAGAGTTACTCTATATAACGAAGGAAAAAAAATCATATAAAAGAGATCAGCCCAAAATATTTTAATTAATTATTTGTAGATAAATTAATTAAAAGAATTTGTTCAAGGTTTTGCTATTTGAAGAAAAATCAGGGGAAAAATTAGGTTTTGCTATTTGAAGAAAAATCAAATCAGGGAAAAAAAATCATAGAAGAATCAATGAGAAATAGCTAAGCAGATCCTTCAGCAATGGAAAAGAGAGACTTGAACCGAAAATTGAGAAGCAGAACTATTGTGTGGGTAAGTGGGTATACTGTTGTTAGAGGGCTCTAAGAACGAAGAAGAGAGAGAGATAGATAGCGAGAGAGAGAGAGAGAGATAGCAAGTGAGATAGAGATAGCGAGAGAGAGATAGCGAAAGAGAGAGAGAGATTGAGTGCGAGTGAAGGGGAGAGGGCAGAAGAGGGAAAACGAGAGACGGAGAGAATGGGACAGAGTTAAAAACAAGATAACGAGGAGAAAGACACAAAATGGAATCGGAAACTCTGTTGTTCATCATGTTATATACTTTCCCCCTCTTCCCCCCAGGCCATTACATTCTCTCATTTGGTTGTAGAAAATGAAGACATGCTGGAGTACTCGATGACAGTTATGGGATCCGTGATTTTGAAGACGATGATAGGGTCCGGCTGGACCATCCAAGACTCCACAACCCTCCTAGACGGTAGTCTTTATCCACAGATCAGGCAAGTTCCCACCCCTCCCCCCAACAACCCCCCCCCATCCCGGTACTCCAAACAACGGTAATTTTTGAGCAATAACTCACCACCGTTACTAGACTATTCTTTTTTTCTTTTTCTGCACTTACATTAAATATATAAAAAGATCGCCATAGATATTGAGAAAAGTCTTCTTTAAAAAAAAGAATCGCAAGTCGCCGATGTCCATGAAGAGGAGCAACAGCCAAAAGATATTCTTGAAAGGCATTCCTTGCTGCCGATAGATAATTCTCACGAATTTCAAGCCCTTAAAAGAGAAGCAAACAAATGACCTGCTGGGATGAAAAGGTAGAAAAGTAGAAATGGGAAGAGTGAGCACTTATTAGATGACCCCTCTGCTGCCGAGCAGGTACTCACTCACTTCTTCCTCCCGCGTCCTTTTCAACCTGTGAAAGGTATGGAAAGTGAAAGCAATATAAACATGCAAATAGACTTAAGAGAGAATACATCAAACAATGTGATGTGGAGATACATATGTGTATATGAGTAGATGACGTGAACTTTTCTCTCATTCTCACTACCATCCATTCTCTCTCGCCATTTCACCACTCTCATTGTCAGTTCTTTCCATCATTGAAACGCTCCGATTCTTCTTAATAAGTAAATCTTTTTCCTGCTTCAAAAAATCGGTGGCCTAGCGAGGAGAGAGAGAGAGAGAAGGATGCAAAATGTCTGCCTGTAATGACAAGACGCTGTTATTGTAGTTCACTTCACTATCTTTCGATGCAGAAGACTAGGGGAGGGATCGGGTTTTCTCAAGTTTTATCTTTGGGAACCGGCCAATACCAGGCCAACAGAAGGGAGACAACCGCTCACGAAGAGCCAAGGAGGGGAGACTAGCTAGAAATGGTTTGAAAGACAGAATGGCAAGGTGAATGCACTTTGCTATGCATATGAGTGAGGGAAATGTGATTGGGAAGGAAGCGTGCGGAATGACATTCTGCTACATGACGAAGGGAGGAGGAGAGATAAGAAGGGAGAGAGCGACAGAGAGAGAGAGAGAGAGAGAGAGAGAGAGAGCTGTGGCAGAGTATTGCCAGTGGACTAGCTAGAGGATGAGTGGTGAAACCGCCCCCCCCCCCCCCACCTGATCTGGCAGAAGCAGAATGGAGTGAAAAAGAGAAAATGCAAGCGGTTTATTCACGTTGCCTTTGATCTTTTCCTGATTTTATATTTTCAGGATAATCGATATAGCCGAGAATATGTTCATTAAACGGGCATTGTCTTTCTTCCTTTTTTTAATTTCTGTCTTGAATGGCTCCCTGATCATGAATCCACTGAGTTGAATAGACTTAACAGAAAGATAGGAAGAGAGAGAGAGAGAGACAAAAAAGAGAGAGAGAGAGAGTAAGTGAGAGGAAGAGGAAGAAAGATTGATGGGAAATAGTAGTTATCCCAATACAGTTGTTCGCATTCAAAGTCGCGTTGTTAACCGATACGAGTTTTTTCCTCTACTAAAATTGACGCTTTGCTGGCATCCGTTTCAACCTCATCTTTTCCCTTCTCCTTCATCTATCCACATCACCTGTCGTTCTATCTCCTTCCTTCACTTGCTATATCTGTCAATCACTCTCTATATATATATGTTCATCCTTTATTACTAATTTCTTCATCTTTAGAATTGCTCGAGAGATGGCAAATATAACGTTTATTCAATGATATTATATAATTATAATTTGCCTAAGAGACTTATCCCGGCAACTCACAGTAAGCCTACTACCGCATCGTATCTTATCACGACAGGACTTAAATGCACACAAACTGCGATTTCTGATATTGAGAACCGGAGTAGTAGGTAACTATAATATCAGGAGAACGAGGGGCGGAGAAGAGGCAGAAGAGATAGAGAAAAAAGTGTTGGAAAGATTGAGTGAGAGAGGTATACCATGCACGCAATATTCCTATGATTATGAATGAGATTGAATATAATTTGGGGTCCTGGGGAGCGATTTTTCACAGTCCTTTCAAATGGGAATGGCGGAGTCCATTCTATGTAGCTAGCCCCGGTCAACGATAGTCTTATGGTTATAAGAAGAATAGATCAATAAGACGAATATGCTAACAATAAGATGGTGTTCTTCATGTCTAACGGATCCTGTACTACTCGTTGTACACTCACACAAAAGGCGACATAACTTCTACTTGCTTCTCCGAAGCAAAGACACTTTAAAATTCTTCTAATCTTCTCGAGATGGTTTCACATTGTAGTTTCGTGAGTCTACCACTATTGCTTGTGACGGCGAAACCGAATCAGAGAATATTCGAGGTGCAGGAATTATAACCACTAGTATTGAACATAGAGTAAAAAGAAGCAATTGAGAGATAACAATAAATAAGAAAGATAGAGAATCGGATCAAGAGCTGTTGCAGAATTCGACTTGCTCATTCCGAGCTTCGTTCCTGTCTCTCACATGGGAAACCGCGCCGCCAGATCCACGGCATAGAAGGAAATCTGAAAAATTAATAAGTTGATCGTAAAACGTAAGCAAAAGAGTTGAAAGAAAAGTGGTTCAATATATGTACATATTGAAAAAAACCGTTAATATTTAAGGATAAACCAATACGGAAGAGAGAGAGAGACGTGCCGAGCGATTGTTCGGAAACGATGCAGCCGCACCACGGCAGCGCTCGATCACCGCGGCGATCAATGGGAATGCCAAGCTGGGGAATGCACCTTAAAGAGCAACCTTTTTTTCCCCATAATATTTATTTAATAAAATTTTATTACAAAATTTTTACTTTATAAAATGCTTCTTGTTTGATGAAAATGACATTATTTACTTTTATTTTCATAACATTTTCATTTTTCTCCATCGAGATGTAAACTATCTAAATGTATATAAATTTGTGATTGGATGAAAGGAACTAACATGTGTCATTGGCAGTTGGTCCTGGACGGACTCGTCGTAATGGTGGAATGCCATGGTGGTGTTCACCATCGCATTCCCATTCCTCCCGCTGAGCATTCCCGAATGAATTATTCAACGCAGGACGCTTGAATGCCTCAAATGTAAGATATCTTCTCTCTCATCTTTCTTCCTCTCCAGTCTTCATTTCATTCTCTCCTTATTTCTCTCTATAACTTCCTTTCTCCATCGCTCTATCCCTTCTCTCTCTCTCTCACTCTTTCACAAACCCTTTCTCCTTCTCTCTCGCTCTCGCCCTTCTTTTCTCTCCCTCTCCCTTCGTTTCTATCTCTCTCTCCCTCTCTCCCTTTCTCCCTCCCTAAATCCCTCCCTCCTGACCTGCAGGGCTTTCCCTGCCAGGTGACTGCGGTCATTGCTGGAGTACATCTCAAATGCGAGCATGAGTTGCGCTTCGGGTGCCGAATTCGCGATCAGGAGGCGCCGTCCATTCGCTGCGGCAAACGGATTACCACTCAACGACGTATCTGAAAAATAAACAACGAACACAAAGTTAAATTTTTCTCCACTACATAACTTCTAACAAAAACAACGAAGATTGTTCCATACCTAGCAAGGAGAGCCTCTCCAGACTGGGGTGCATGTCAATCAATCGCTGGACTTGACCGTGCGACAGATTACGGTGGCCGGCCAAATCGAGCGACTGAAGATGGGGCCAGAAGGGCCTGCCTCCGGTCGCTTCCAGCGAATTGAGTAACAGTCTGCCAAGATCGACTCCACCAGGCCTGTAAAAGAACCTATTTCAAATTCGTCGAGAGAAGCTTCAAACTTTGTTTTGAGAAAAATATGTAAACTGAGTTGCCTACTGAAGCTACAGATGTTTGTCGAACTCGTTTACAATGGTCGCTATAAATGCTTGAAGAAAAATTAAAATATACGACTAAAGAAAAAAAACCATTGAATCCTTACCATTAGGCTCACTAAAAATTATTTGAATTGCCCTAGAGCCACAAAGAGTAAGTAAACAATTATTAAATTAAGGTATTAAGAAAACCAATATGAGAGATTCGACCTTATGTAGAGCGTGTGGGTAACAACATTATTTTTACTATCAAATTTCCTTCACAGGGTGTGTGTAGCATCCAAATGACTTCACAAAATTTTTTAATCATTTTTTCCCCACGGTATGCGACGATATACCTAAAATATTCAAATAACCATAACATGTTTATTAGTTGTTCAAATTATTTTGAACAGTTCTATTTGTAAAACGTATAAAAAAGTCTACGTGACAAAAAACTTTATAGGTCACTTTTTGTTTTTCAACATGTTTTACAATTTAGAACTCCCGGCATACATTCCATGATATCACAACAAGAACCTTGGCGATGTCAAAAAGGCGAAAATTTAAAATATTCAACAAAACAATTTTCACTTCATAAACCGGCTAATTTGAAGAACTGAAGCGATTGTCTATTCAATTAAATATGTACTTACATATGTTCATACTTCTTGCATTGTTGGTGGAGCAGGTCACACTATTGATATTTTCACTGTTAAAGAAAATGTGGAATAACTCTGTCAAGTTCTTGGCACTTTCTCCGAATTTAAGTACATGCCAAAATCCATCGAAGTTATCCGATTTTTTAACCTTCTAGAGTCCTTTCAGATGCGAAGGATGGATAGGCGAAGTAAGATTTCTGTAAGCTAGTAAGTGAATGATAGACGAGGGCGAATGCAAACACTGTCCAGAGCGCGTTGGACTCCGTCTATAGCATCATTGCCCCAGAATGCCCCGAAGCTGTAGCTATGGTGGAAAACCCAGAGAGCGAAGGGCTCAAAGAAAGAAATGAGCTGCTGATGGTTGAAATGAAAGATCGATTTCTTCGCTTCACACATCGTTTTCACGTCGTTTCCATTTTATACGCTCATGAGAGCTCACACTGCTGTGTCACTGACAATGAGCGGAGATCCAGAGTATTCTCCCGTGCCTTTGTATATACTTCTATACGAAGTCAAAGCACACAAGTATGTCCATCAATATTTGGCGACTTGGTTGTATCTCTTGTTTGAAACCGTTTTCAGTTGTAGTTGCTGAACCGCTATATTATGTTCAATCCCAGGCTCATCTATAAATATTAAGATAAAAAACTAAACGGATAAAAAATTTTCAGCTTCATATAACGCGTCGATCTGTCATCCTTTTCTAGTTTACTCGGCTACTCGCTCTGATGGTTCATGGCTTGAGGTAGGCAATATGCTACAAAAGTATACATCAACAAAGATAATCGAGGTGTTCAAGAGCTTATTAATTTGATTACATAAGATCGCTACGTTTATCTTTATAAAATAAAATAAAATAAGGTACGGTCTTGAGAACTCTGCGTCGTTGTTTACTTTTATCAGGTTTTCCAAAGGGCATACAACATTCAAGATGAAATGAGATGTTTGACTCAGAAGAACAATCAAGCGGAGCATTAAGTCACGAATTTGGCCACCGAGTATAAATGTTCCGATTAGGAGAAGCTCAGCGGAACACTAATGCTCGACTACAACGAACATTCGCCGCTCGCTTTTCGCGACTGCACCCCTCCCCCCAAGTGCTCTCTCTGTCTATCTCTCTCTCTCTCTCTCTCTCTCTCTCGCTCTCTCTCTTTCTCACATTCTCTGCGACCCGGAAGCTCGAACTCAACTCTCAAATCGCCGACAATTTCCTAGTTATCAACTTTTGCAATATTTATTTTGGTCGTTTTGGTGTTTTAACAATTAAAAGCGGCTAATATTAATGAAAACTGCAAAATTTGAGAAGCTTTCTTCGTTCGATGTTTGGCTCATCCTTACATTCCACTCATGGGAAGCGTAACGGCGCCAGCGACGCTGCCAAAGGGATGTTCAGGTTGGGTCGTTGGAATGTTCTTCTCGGAAGAACATCCGAATAACATTCTGTTAAGTAGATAATGAATATCTACATACATATATGTATGTACTTGACTATGCACTTGAGTACTTGACTACGTAAGGCTCGCCGCATTCTCAATAAGTATATAAGCTTCAACCGGCGGACACACGTCTATTCCTGCCTTCGCTTCATTAATACTTCACTGCCACTTCCTTCCTTCTCTCGGACCGCAAGCGGTTGTCCCTCTTCTCTTCTCTCTCTCTCTCATAATAAACCCTCTCATCTCTCGCATTGACCACCCACACACACACCAGCCTCTCCGTGTCTGGAGCGACACAACACATTCAAGCCGAGAATTTAAAAGTTACAAACATTCTTTTTTTATGTGTATCTGCGGAGGGAGTACAAGCTGCACATCAAGCTTGCTTCCAAGATACACCACGCGCGACATCAATCTTTGGCATCGACATGAAATAATGTGTGATACATGTGAAAGCCTCGCAGCTGTAGAAGGTGAAAAGTAACAGTCGAAATGCTGATGGAGACTACTCAACAGGTAGAAAAGGCAATTGGCGACACCTACACTTCAGAGAAGCGTCAAATGTTGGAGGCATACGAAAAGAAAATCCAGAGTCTGAAGCAGCACCGACATTGAGTCGCTGTCAGTGAGAACGACGACATAGAAATCGTTGAGGGACTACAGGTATAATACCGTATTTTCTCTGTTAGTGCCCCTCCCTCTATTAGACCCCCCCCCTCTAATAGTGCCCCCCTCTAGCAAGGGTATTGAAAAATAGTTCCCATCCCTCTAATAGAACCCCCCTCCAATAGTGCCCCCCCTAATTGTCTAATAGGCACGTACCTGGAATCTATGCTTGAGGTATGGGATGCTCTTCCCAATGAATTGATTACAAATTCATTCAAATTCAACAGTAAAACTGATATTCCAGTGATGATTCCATTGAAGTAGAGCTATAATTCTTCGTTATTGTGATTAAAATGTTGTTATCAAACTTTAAGCCAATCACATTGAAAAATAGTACCTCTCCGTCTAATAGAACCCCCCCCCCCATCTAATAGTGCCCCCCTCTCGCAGGGGTATTGAAAAATAGTACCCCCGGGGGCACTAATAGAGAAAATACGGTACATACATATGTGTGCATATGTATACTCTGTGGCATTAATATTTTTATGCCTTAGTTTGATACACTCATTGTATTTCATGATTTTTTCCAGGATAATCAATGCCTGAATACTCAAGATTGGGCCATTTTTGACGTTTTAATGTGTATATGTATTAGGTTGGCAGCTCGACTCTTTTGACAGTTTAGCAATCCTCCAAGCCTACGATTGTTGTCATCTCCAAATACATTCTCCGAGGCGCAAGTAGGGAAAAGTGAGTACGATCGAATTATAGCAGTTGTAAAGAGAAAGTGCACTACTACGTCGGCAACGGAGACGATATAAGAAGCGATAAAGAGTTTAACAATTTAATTCAAAATGATGGAATTGGGGAAAGCTGACTATCCGTGCACTATCGCATGTTGAAGGCGGCAAATAGAGCTCTTCAACGCTACATATCTGGAATTTCTCACACGGGACCCACCTAAGTATAAAGTGGCGGATTTTGATCGTATCATCCAGATCGATAGTCCGAGTAGAGAAAGACTGACAACCATTTTCACGGAATTTAATGGCTTTGCCATTCTCAGCTCAACACTTTCATATTCGAAGAAGATGGTGTCAGATTGCATCGGTATTCGAAGATTGGACTTGAGAAGCTGATCAAGTATGACTCTTTAAGCACACGAACACGAAAAGTTCTGAAGATTCCGATTCCACCGATTCATGCTTTCCAATTTCTTTTTCAATGTCCCGACAAAAACCTGTGGTGCATAGCTCATCGTCGCAGGGCACCTGGAGAAGCACATATTAATCAGAAGGCAGAAAGGCCGGACAGGAAACCAACTCCTCGTGCTAAGAGTCTGCTCTTGTTTTCTGACGGGTCGAATAGCCATTGTAGCAAAACCACCATCATAAGTCTTGATGATGCTTTCGAGACGCTGGGAAACGGCAACGGAAAAAAATTTCGGAACAAGGATGGCGCTGAATGTGAAGAAAAGGAACGAGAGCCTTCCAAAGAGAGAGCTAATTGTAAGCAGTTCAGCTGAAAGCGATAGAACAAGAGAAATCGTGGGCGCACGCAAAGCTCACAAGTTTATAAAGACTCAAAAGGAAGCGAACACCGGCAAGCAGAGCTGGATTATAGTATCTCTGGTTATTGTAAAGAAATAATTAAAAAAAATATATATATATATATATTGGGAAGCCATTAGAGTGCTACACATACCACTGTGAAGGAAATTTGATTCAAAAAATTATTTTGTTAAATGTACACCCGTATTCGAGTCTCTCATTGTCAGATTGGCTCTTAAGGTTAAGAAAAATGAACTGAAAGATAAATGACCTGTTGCTGTTGCGGGAGAGGTCGATATTCTTCAGCACAGTCCACGAATGAAAGGTCCTGATGATTTCATCTGCATTCATCCCCAGGCGGACGTCGTGGAGTCGTAGCGTCTCCACACTGTCAAGGAACAGAAGATAAGGGGAGGAAGAAATTATCACGTTCTGTTAACAAATGCTCGTGAGTTGCGTCAATTAGTTTCCTAATATTTTTGCTGCATATTTATTTTGTGGATTCAGTCTTATTTTCATAAGAGAATTTAGACATAAGAAAAACACTGATGAAATCGATATGCTCTAATCTGCGAGCAAAAAGTGGCTGTTCTTTTCGTTTATTTGGAAAGAAAAGGCCGATTTGACTTGTGAAAAGCTGATAGATTTTTTTTCAAATAATATCGACAACTGAAACATTAGCGAATATACTCAGCAGTTGCTATCTTGCGGAGCCAAATAACTAAAATGGCTAAATCAAAACGCCTTGATTGGAACGAAATTAAAGAGGAGGGAGAGAGCCGACCTAAGGCCACGTAGGCAGCTGATTACGCTGACGTTGACGCAGCTGGAAACATCCAGCTCGCGAAGTCCGGAGTGGTGAGTGCAAATGATGCGGAGGGCGTTGTTGTCAAGTGAAGGCGCCGCGCTCACGAAAAGCGAGTGAAGCGACTTGAATCGCACCAACTAAACATGTAATTAGCTCTGAAGTTGTACATATATACATTTACATATACATAAATGAAATAATATCTATATTATATACATATATATATCTATATATCTATATATACAGTGCCGGTCAAAATTCTATTAACTTTTGGTTTTTCGTGCATAATTTCTTTTGTATATGGAAACACCGTGAAGCCCAGATGAGCCACGCACCATTGGCAGAAGAGGAAAGTGACTGGGCTGGCATCCGCGAATGTCGATGAACTGGATGCTTCGCAGGAACTTAGCGCCATCCGGCAGCTCATCGACAACCCTGAAACAGGCCATGATCAACCATTCATTCTCATGCGGCATGAATTACATATTGAGCAGTGTGCAATTGAGTATTGCTTAAACAAGATGAAGCCCTCTCTTTTATTAAAAAAAAAGCTATGATCATGTTTGATGGCTTATTCTTTAATGCACGAGAAGGAGAAAAGAAGTACCTTGGCAGAAAGATCCTGGTGTCCTGGCCAGCGTTGCAGGTCGTGCGAAAGAGACAAATACCGATGATTCCGTGCTGGACGACTGTTCCCAGTGCCGCTGCATTGCATTCTCGCTCGGACAAGTCGATCTCAACAGTGTTATTTTCTAGAAAGATATATTCTGTGCAGAGAAATTCGATTCCTTAATCTAAAAATATTTATCCTTTGTCATTTATTTGGAACTTTACAACGGGACCGTTCGGTTAAGGCCTGGATCCCTGCACCGGATTTTGTTCAGCACCGTCCCAAGGGGATATTTAATGCGTGAAATACGATTTATGTAATATTGAACTGAACAGAATGGTGAGCTGCAAAGAAAAATTACCCCGTCTGTCAGTCTGAAGTATGTGCTCTTGAGACGGCTTATTGTCGTGTTGTTGATGAGACCGAGTCGGAAGAGTGCTGCGAGGATGCCATGAGATGCTGGGATGTTGACGTCGACGTTAAGAGGGAGGGCATCGACTGCCAGCAGAACAGCTGCTCTCGACGCAGCCAGATCAGCCAGTGACTGCGCCATACCTAATGCCTCTTAAGGAAGGAGCATCTCATCAAATCAGACCATCAATAAATATCCAAAATGAGGAAAATTGAGACGATGACTTAATGCCCCAAACAAGGTTCTTCTTTTGCACGCAGGAAGAAAATTGTCAGTGAATCAGATCGTTATAATGGGAATAGTTATCCGACGTCGGAGCATTGCCAAAAAAAATCAACAATAGGTAAACACAATTTTGAACCAATTATTTTGAAAAAGCGTTGTTATCTATTCATCAAGGTTCTATTTATGAAGAATGCGTAATATAAAAGATCAAGAAGAACATATATTTATGATAAGTTTAGCAATCAGATAAAGTTAGGCACCAATGAGCCCTGGATTGATCAAAGTGTTAGATGATCCGACTGAAGGCAGGGCAAAGTCTGGGAAGAATGGACGCCTCATGATGAGCTATGTGTGTGAGTGCGAATGCTTTGCACTCCTCTCCCCATATCGCACCTCCTCTCCTCAGATCGCATCTCGCACATACGATGCACGTTTGGGCGGCTTTTTTTCTGAACTGCTGGTTATAATTCCTGCACCGCGAAGATTCTCTGTTCCAGTCTCACCTGCATAATTCTCCGGAAGTCTAATTTTCCCTAGGATGCGCTCTTCCAATAAAAAGCGTTCACTTTGCTGTACTTGCATGGTGTTTCCTGAAATGATCCCTCCCACTGTCTCTCTCTCGCCTCTCTCTTGCCTCTCTCTCCCCTACTCTCTCTCTCTCTCCCTCTCTCTCTCTCTCCCTCTCTGTCTCCCTCGTTCTCCTGCTATTACAGTAACACATTACTCCTATTAATATTGTGAAGGCGACTAGTGTATTGCTCGTATCAATGTGCATACATACATATCTCTTCATCCTCGTTGACCCCCGAGTCTTCTGTGTTATGAGTAATCGGGGGACTTTATCCCGGAGGCGAACAGCCTTAAGCAAGGTCGCCTCTTATCCTCTTCCGCCGTTCCCCTTGTAGCCGTTCCCGCCCCCCCCCCTTTCCGACGACGACCACCCCTCGGATTCAGTCCCTTCCAAGATGCCAGAGGACCCTTCTCATCTCGCTCCTTGTCTCTCTCTCTCTCTCTCTCCATTGTCGAGTTCGATTGACTAAAAAACTCGTATGACTGAACGACTTGTCCCCAGGAAAACGGTATGCGTCCGCATGTTTACTTTATTAATGATCGCAATGTTTTGCATTTAAATATGAGAGGAATCGGGAGTAGGCTTACTGTTAGTTGCCGGAATGAGTCTTACCTGGTAAATGATAATTATACAATCCCACTGAAGGAACGTAATATTTGCCATCACTCGAGCGATTTTTAAGTACGAATAAATTAGATTGGATGAATAGGGAGAGAGAGATAGAGCAAAAGAAGGAAGGAGTGTGTATGTACATCACCGGAGCGATTCGATAGAGCTGGAAAGGAGTTAGAAAGGTTGAAGAGAACAGACATAACAGATCTCCGTCTCACTCAGCTATTTCCACTCTCTCTCTCTTTCTCACTCTCTCTCTCTCTATCTTCTTTCTCTCTCTCTCTTAATCTCTCTCTCTCTCTATTTCTAGCTCTCTCTCTCTCGTTTTCTCTCTTTCTTTCTCTCACTCACTCACACATTTTGCCGAATTCGTTTCTTTGCCTGCCCAAAGAACGAGGCTCGTACGGGTTCATCATGAACGATACCACGCCAGCTCCATTCAACAACGTCGTCCTCTCCTCGCCCTCCTTTAGCCACGCCCATTCTTTTCCGAGCCACCGTTTCCTCATCCGATTGCTGCGCTCTCCGCCCACAAGGGCTCATCTTCCAACAGTGAACTCCAAAGAGCAGATTAAAGCAACAATTTCGGCAACAGTTGGATGAAAGACAGCAGTAAGTTACTACAAGAATAATGAATCCAGAATAGTTCTCTTAAAGAATCGTGGAGAGGACAAAAAGTTTGATAGAAAGTGAGTGATTTAATGTCAGCAAAGTGTCAATTTTTGTAGTGGAAAAAACTCGTATCGGTCAACTACCCCACTTTGAATGCGAACAGCTCTATAGGGATAATTACTATTTTCCATCTATCTCTCTTCTTCCTCCTCTCTCTCTCTCTCTCTTTATCTGTCTCTGTCTCCCTATCTGTTATGTCTATTCCTCTTAGTGAATTGAGGATTAGTGAGCCGTTCAAGACAGAAGTGAAAAAGGAAGAAAGACAATGCCTGTTTAATGAACGTTTTTTGCTATGTCAATTAACTTGAAAATATAAAATCAGCAAAAGATCGTGAATGTTTTTTTCTCTCTTTCACTCCATTCGTCTGCTTCCGACAGATTAGCTGAAGGAATGGTTTCATCATTCATCCGTCCTCTAGCTAGTCCACTGGCAATTCTCTGCTACTGCTCTCTCTCTCTCTCCCTCTCTGTTCCTCTCTCTCTGTTTCTCTCTCTCTCTGTTTCTCTCTCTCTGTTTCTCTCTCTCTTCTCTATGCCACAAATGTAGAAGCAACAAACAGATTTACTAATTAAGAAGAATCGGAGAATATCAATGGTTGAAAGACTGATGGTGAGAGTGGTGAAAAGGTGAGTGAGAATGAGACAGAAGATCACGTCATCTGCTGAAATACACATAACTCTACAGCACAAATAGTTTGATGTATTCTTCTTTTAGTCTATTAGCATATTTACATATATTGCTTTTGCTGAGCATCCTCTTCACAGATAAAGACTCCCTTTAAGGACATAGTTGAGTTTTGGTATGATCCAGCAGGACCTCATCATCGTCTTCGAGACCACGGACCACGGATCCCAGAACTGCCAACGAGTACTAGAGAATGTCTCCATCTTCTACGACCAAACGAGATTACACAAGCTGCTAATTGTAAGCTTCCCGATTCTGCGATCACTTGGTATGCCTTTTTTCGTCGCATATTCTTAGCTCAGGGCTTCTTTCTTCATTGTCACCTTATTGGGGTCATACGAGAGTGGTTCACCGCAGTTTACTTTTTTATTAATTGGATTTAGTCAACATTTTGTTTTCGTTAACTGAAAGTATCACTGAATAAATGGTTCTCGATTCTGTGTGCACGTGTTCTAGATATCGACCGTAAATAATTTGCCTTTCCGGCAACAACATTACTTTTCCATGTTTAGCATATAAGAGTTTGGTGAGAAAGAGGAAAGACCAAGAATCCTTGGATATCATGGTATTGTTCCACCTGCTTCTAGACTTATCGATCAGTCGTCCAACATGCCACATTCCACCGTAATTGATTGAAAGAGAATGGGAGAGAGACAGAAAAGGAAAGCAATATTTCAATGTACATATTTTTCTTGAACCCCCCTCGACAAAACATATGTTCCAGTTGACTTCTCCATGTCTTTATTTCTCGAACTAATTAAACTTCTTAATTGAATAAAAACAGTTCCATACTTCATTTTGCATATCGACCTGCTTCACCCATGTCCTGTTGACAGAAGCGGCTACATCACTTCTGTGCACTCTGTCAAAGGTCTACGTATTTTCTCTTGACAGTATTTTGCCGCATCTTTGTTGGTGGCCACTATGGCCACGAAGGCCGAATCTATCTCAAAAGACTGAAGTCAAAGAATCGAGCAACCGCCCTGAGAAGCTCTAAGGAGTGCTCAAAGATTGTGAGCGGAGGAGATCATTGGGACGGCCTGACAATGAGTGCACGTCAGAGGATTAAGCCATTGAGCAATCGTCCGGGAGTGCCTGGGCTTCCATTTAGCCCAAAGGGTCAGTCCGATGCCGTGTTGCTTCCCGCGTGCGCGCCTCTCACAATCAGCAGAGGCGGTCATGCGCCCAGAGATCCCTCATTGTCAGCGCGAATCCTAACGATCATGTGAGAATGAATTTGGGGGTAGGGGAACGAGGTAATATCACTGATTTCCATGACAACATTGCTACACTTTTTGATGATGTTAACCATCTACATACACGTTAGTGTTTTGGGCGTAGCCTTCATCTGATTGTAATCACAATGAGTCTGTGAAGTAATGTGGAAGCTGTAATCCGATTAACATGTACATACATTTCATTAAAAGCTGCTTCGGCTAATTTCCTTATATTCTTTGCATTGAATTCCTTTACTAACGAAAATTTCGAGGAGCACCTGGACATGCATATTTTTTATGAATAAATTGTATCCTTGCTATTCTCTTCCATATTTGGAAATGAATACTCGCCTATCGGCTTCATTTCCTTTTGATGCATTAATCCTGTTTCTTGTTTTAATAACGGCCAATATAATCAATTTGTGTACTCAGTTAGGAAATCCATTTATTCAGTATGGTTTCACGCAACGAAAGAAAATGTCAACTGAGTGTTTAAAAAGTAACCAAAAAATGCATACTTGTGAATAAGCAGGTAATGAACAAAGATGCTCTAAGCAAAGAATATGTGACCAAAGGAAGAGCAAATGATATATTATAAAGACAAAACTCTCCTAATCACCCTCAAGGAGAGCTAGCTTTGGTGTTTAATAAGAAAAAGCCATGTATCATTGAATTATTTAAAGATATGTATTTTAGATTTGAAATGCGAAATACTACCAATATGCAGATTCTCCTAGGGCGGCTCCTCGCCAACAATTGTGGCCAAAGACTTCCAGCAGCAATCGACGATGGGCTCGTACATTCTCTCCTTCCGAGACATCCTCGAGATGAACGACCACTACGGATGTAGAGGTTAGTTGTCTTCATCTTTGTGGCTCGCAATCGTTGTTGTGGGCATAGAAGGAGAGTAAAATAGACGGGGAGAAGAGAAACTGGAGCGGGAAATAGTTAGTGAGATACAAAGTGAGAGGAAATATAGAGAGAGTTTAGCCCGCTGCAACGGCGTCACAACGACTTGTTACCACGGCGGCTTCATGCATCCTCGCAACTGCAGCACTTGTATCTGCCCACTCGGATTCGGAGGCACCAACTGCGCACAGCGGGTAAGGAAATGATAATGGCATTTTAACAATCTTATTGATGTAATGGAAAATAAGTAAATAATATGATGATTGCCGGCCGGGTGTGGCCAGACCTTCTCCGCCACGACCACCGCCGGCTCCTTCAATGGCACTGTGGGGGACACTACCACCACCGTCAACGATGACTTCACCTTCTGCACCTACTGGATTCAAGTCCGTGATTTCTCAAGTACAGCAGATATTTGTAAAAGTGTGACATAAAAAGTAATGAAATACATGGTTTTTGCCTAAAAGAATAAGAATAGGCGCCTGCCGGGATGCGAGTGAAGGCAACGTTGTCTACTTTCCAAAGTTATCACTGCATGGATGGCTGCACGTACGGTGGAATCGAATTGAAAAAACAACCAACTCTGACTGGACCAAGGTTCGTTTCCTTCACTTCATATCCCATGCTCTTTGCTTCTCTCTTTAAATGTTCAGTACAAAAGAGATTCCTTCCTGTTGTTGTGCTTCTCGAGCTGCTTTAAAGGAACTATCCATGGAGCTTATTGTTAGAACCCATTTGTGGAGAATTAACGTTTGAATTCCCGCATGATATTGCAAAAAGTTTTGGTGGAATGGCAGCACAGTATCCATCACAACAAACTAGGCGTTGTGAGTGTTTTTTTCTGCCTCTCTTCTCTTCCCTCGAATCTCAATCATATCTTGCCGCTTCGCACATTGTTATCACCTTCTTTCTGATAGAGGGTGTGCATGGAGAGTAAATAGGCAAGGGGTGATGACGTCACTCCCTAAATTCTACAGTACGGCATGGGAAAAATGTGGGCTTCTCCTCAGGGGCCCTTCAGAACGCATTCTTACTTTTCGTATCGATGTTTCTAGCTGGACCGATTAGTATTAATAAAAATACAGCAACATTATAATCTCCATGGGCAGCTCCTTTAAAATGAAAGGGCTGGCTCACACCGTAGCAACAGTATCTTACATACTTCTTGAAGATTCTGCTGTAACTCGGATGCTGGCAGTATCGTCTACTCGAACTCCAATTTATGGCTGTCGTTGTCTACCGTCGCTACTACAACATCAAATTCGGAATAACTTACGTCGCGGTCTAGTAGAGACCAGCTGCGAATGTCTTGCGACCTTTTCTTGAAAAAAGAACACGCTAGCAAAATCTGAAACCAAGTGCACTCATCTAGACAAGACCCAGTTGAGCCGGTTTCAAGAAGCCCCTTGTTGAGATCCCTGATTGGCTTCTTAACCTCGCTGTGGGTGGCATCAAAAAAAATCATTGCTGCTGTAATCACGACTTCAAGCTAATATAACGGGGACCGGCGGACAGTATGCAGTCTGATATTACTGTATGCCTGCACCTATCGTTCCCCTTTTTATTCTCTTTACATCTTCCCTCTATTTTTGTATATCCGCCCAAGAACATCTGGTTCATCGCCCTGAATTAAAGCACCAGGAATGAATTATGTTAGCTTTGCCCCGAGGGACAACGGTGTTGTGCCGGATGGGTGATTTCCTCCTCCCCCTTCTTTCGTGCTCATCGCCCTCAAGTGCAACCACCACGTCTCCTGCGCCATGTCTTCTCTAGCCATCTATCGGGATCACTCATTTTGTTTCAAAGTTTCAAAGTTTATTCCGCAACAGGGACTGGGCCCGGTGGGTGAAGGCAAGATGAAAGGCTTCGGGTTTCACGACTGCGGTTCGCATCCAAGTGGTGGACAGGTTACGGACGAATTCGTCATGCCATCGTTTTCATTTTTTTGTTATGATTCAACTTTTTGAGGACTATTATATTCAAAGTCAAAGGCGTTTGGCGCATTTCTTTAGATGTCCATGAAAACACAACGGAAATACTATAGGAACGTACAACAGTTGAAACAAGGGAACCTTCAATGTGCGACATATGCATTGAGTTAAAGTCCAGAGAAGAGAGATGTGGAGAGCAGAGAGAGAGAGAGAGAGAGAGAGAGAGAGAGAGAGAGCGAAATTGGATGAGAAATAAATAAAAGGAGAAAGCGAAATAGGCGGGAGCTGCGGACATAAAGAATTTCATAGAGGGAGAGAGGGCGAAAGAGATGATGTATTCCTTGTTTGATTATTTCTATATTAGTTCGTTCATCAGTCAGCTATGCGGTCGAAAAACATTACATTGATGCTCACGGTTTCGACGACAAAAACTTGGAATAAGGGTAGCGCACAAATGGAGAGAATCAGGGAAAGAGAGATAATTAACGAGAAAGACAGAGAACGAGACACAAGTTGTACGATTATATCTGCTCTACATATCATTTTGTACAAATTTCCCTAACAATAAGAATAAATAAGCTCACACGAAGTGCGGAAAACGGAAGAATATCATTTTCTAGGCTCTCCTCTTCTCTCATCCAATCATCGTGATATCTGCGCAAGTGAGAATGGTGACTGTTGTCGTCATGAATGTCCACGCCGTGCCGTCTGCGTTGCACATCAGCGTGTTCGGCAGGGTCGTTGGCGCGTTCAGCGTGCCGGCAGCGCCAGCGTTGAACTAAACGTAAAAAAGACAAATACATACATTTTAACCAGTCCTGTACCATGTACACTTTTTTCTTGTAAGCTTGCAGGCTGAATGAAAAAGTGAAGAAAATTTTTTTAAATTAAAGTTTATAATTAGTTTTATGTATGAACCTAAATATCTATGTACATACATATGTACCGTGCAAAAATATACGAACACTAACATACTTTGCTATATTTTCTTTCAAAGTAGATGAAAGTTAATGAAATTTTCAGGGTTGCTTTTTCATATGTGAAGACTACTAATCGTAGATTATTGGTTTCATTAATCGACTAATGAGCGGAAAATAATCAGTAACTCAAAATCACCCAAATTGCACATTTAGGAGTGCAGTACAACACAATTTATTTCTTTGATGTTCGGGTAGTTTTTGTCGGATAAACGGTTATCTTGCTTTCAAGAACCTCTCTGCGATAACCAACAGAGATGCGCGACAGTTACTGTCAAGAGGTCATGGCGGCTTTGCAAAATTCGTAGACCTTTGACAGAGTGCAGAGAAGCGATGTAGCCGCTTCGGACAAGAGGACATGGGTGAAGCCGGTCGATATGCAAAATGAAGTGTGAACTATTGCGCAGTGGTATTCAGTAAGAACTTTTAATTAGAGACAGAAGGAAATGGAGAACTAGAACACGCAACGTCGAGAGGGTTGCAAGAAAAATACTGTGAATTATCATTTTTCTTGCTTTCTCTAGTTAATCGTCTCCGGCCTCTTCGCTCCTCATCAGGTTTTTTTTAGTCATTGCAGTAACTTCTCCACGATTCCAGTCTTGTGCATCGCTGAATCATTTTATTGCCTGAAATATTAAGTTGCAGTTGACGCAGTTTTCCTTATTTGGTGGCAAGTTGATAATCAAATGATGCTGAGAGATGCTACTTGAATTGAGGCCAAGATGGTGCGCCATCTGCTGGAGATAGCCGCGACTCGCGTGGCTCTTCTGCTGGCCGCGGATCGCCTTCCGCTGGACGCCGCCGCCCGCGTCCCCTCCGCGCCCTCCGATCAAATCCTCGCCGCCCTCCACCGCTACGATCTGGTCAACAACGAGACACTCGCCCGCCTCTTTAGTGGCCACTTCAAGCTTACCGGCAGGGTAATTTTCAAGAATATTTTCAACTCATTCTAGAAAGTCATTATGATCATCTACGACAATGCAGAAATGTCTTTTCCGTTTTCATTTTTTTAAACAAAAACAACTTATTTTCATGCTAGAGAGTCCCATGTTAAGGTGGATTTGACTGATGGAAAGTGCGAGGAGGAGACGCTCTGGAAAATCGTTGAGCACGGAATAATCTCGCTTTCCCTAAACAGAACGACCACCTCTTCTGGCTCTGAAATTCGGCTACTTCTGCCGAGGTTCTTATTCGTTGTTTCTCATTGTCCATTAGACCAAGAGGAACAACGGCATTCGTGTGCGTGCTCACCATTCAATGTGGTCTAGCTGATTAAATTTTTATTATTTTTATTTATTCTGTTTATTAAAAATAGCACCTTAAAATATGGCCGATTTAAGGGTGATATTTTGCCTACAACGCGACTCGCCATTCTTGCGCGATCTCCGCTTTCTCGATATTGCCGGTTTCTATCCATCCCAGCCATTCCCGCTTCTCCCCATGGTGGGTGTCCGATTGCTCACCTTGTTCCTTTAAATTGTTACAACGCAGATTAAATCGGCCATGAATTTTTTTTTAGCGATTGCATGTGCGTAGGAAAACATTTTTTTTCTGTCCAGTTTGGCATTTCGGTTGCAAAATGATGCGCTATTTTAAGGAAAGATTAAATGGAGTCAACAGATTAGCCAATGAATTGATTGTTCAGCTAAATTGCTTCTCGTCGCTAGATACGCTCTTCATGAGTGAAGCGGCATCTCTGAGCAACGCCGATCTCGCCTCCATCTGCAGCCACCACTTCAGACTGCGTCAGCTGGACATCTCGAATTGCGACGGCATCAGCGATATTATCTGCTTGCGTCGTCTCAAGTCGGCTCTTTCCTTCTTTCATTCTTCTCCATTGAAGGCGATTAGTTTTCGCCCCTTTAGTTCATAGGGTCCGCAAGTTCGAAACAGCTGAGCGTATTCATTAATGTTTCAGTAGTCGCCATTCACGGCACAAAAAAAACAATCGACCAGTTTTGCATTAGTCAAATTGGCCTTTTCTTTCCATATAAGCGAAAAGAATAGATAGGCAAGTTTTGTTCTACGATTAGAGCTTACAGATTTCATCAGTGTTTCGCAATGTTTTAGTCTTGATTATCTTGTAGAAATAAGCTAAATATATTTTGACTTAGCTACTAAAATATCAGGAAAGTGAGACTCCTCGTCCTCAAGGTAGGGAGCAATTTGTTGACACCAACATTTTTGGTTCCTTCTTCTCCTGATGTTCTGTCTGTTCTTTAGAAATCTCGAAGTGTTTCGAATGCACGGCGTCCTTCTTCAAATGGATCCGGACGTGGTCGCCGAGACTTTTCGTGCGTGGAATAAAATGAAGGACGTCGACATTTCTCTTCGCATAAACAATGATAGGACATATCACCTGTATGTAACTTATTTCTCCTCCTCACATATGCTTTATCTTCACCTTAATATCTTATTTAAACAAATGACAGAAAGATTCATTAGCTATTTCTTTAGTCTTAAATTTTCATTTTCGTTAAGCACTGTATGTATTTACATACAGGGGCCATTAAAAAGGCTACTACAACCATTTGTGGCTTCTATGAGTTACTAAAATAGTTTTTTTCAAACGTCTCTCGACGAATTTAAAATAGCCAATTATAACTTGTTTAGTAGACCTGGAGTGGATCTCGGTCTGGTGTTGTTGGATGCGCTGGACGCGTCCGGCCCCTTCTGGCCTCATCTTCAATCGCTCGACCTGGCCGGCCAGTACTTGGAACGGCGCCCTCGCATCCAACTCCTCATCGACTCCCATCGAGAGCTGACGAATCTCTCTTTGCATGGTTATTGTTGTTGTTGTTGTTTTGAATATTTCAGTCAATAAAATTTTGCCCTTTTTGTTCAGATACTGATTTGAATGATCACGTATTCAACGCCTCCAATGGAAGACAGCTCAAGATTGCGAATTGGGCCAATATCACGCAGGCAAAGCATGCACTTGCCCTCAACTTGAAGCCAGGCAGAGGTCCGCTCGCCGCGCTAGCCCTCGCGGTCAGGAGAGCGGAAATAGAGGGAGAGGAGCGAACGAAAAGGAGAGAGAGAGAGAGAGAGAGAGGAGAGAGAGAGAGAGGAGAGAGAGAGAGAGAGGAGAGAGAGAGAAAGGAAGGAAGGTAGAGGGCGAGAGAGAGAAAAGAGAAGGGAGAGAGGAAAGGAAGGGAGACAACGAGAGAGAAAGAGAGAAATGAAGGGCGAGAACGAGAGAGAAATAGAGAAAGAGAAGATATCTTCCATTTGAGCGGTTCAAAACGGAAGCCTTATCATTCTCACTGTCGAATGAGGAACGCCTGGAATGCCTGTCTCTCGTGGACATGGCCATGCGATGCCACTCTTCGTATCCACCTATCCAGGTGCACGGCGCGTTTATCCAATCCATGATGTAAGCTCTCCTCGTTTTCTCCAATCTCAAATTTATGCGCACATTTACATGATTACAGAAAAAATAAGCGGAAGAACAGCTTTTTCTTAACAGATGAAAACACCGTATTTTTTAAAGTTAAAATTATAAACTTATTTTTATTAAAGAAATATTGCCGTTTATAAAAAGGTTGTATAATCTCGTGCTTCCCACCGCTCGCCTCGTGCTTCCCACCGCTCTCCTCTCCGCTGTGCTCGGTCGCTGTATGGATGCTGCGGAAGCTTTTCCGCATACTGACGTTAAACTTTTTCTTTTCTCTCTACCGTAACATTTCCGTTAAGTCATATCGTTATTTCATTTTCTTGACGAGAACTCAATTTTTCGCATTATTTGTTATTAATCCACACTTTTCTTCTAACTCTTTTATATACGTTTTACAATCATTTTTTTTCATTTTCAGATTGCACGCCATGTCTTGAAGATGGCGAGGCAGTTTCACGACGAGATCAATGTGGACTACTTGCGAATCTTGAAGATCGGCATGCGCCTTATGCTGCACAACAAATACGTGTTCTTCGACAAGCATTTGTTAGTCGTAGGAATGTTAGGTTGGAAAAACGATTACGCTCAGATCGAGTAATATTGTAAGAATTGCCTAGAATTGCACTTCTTTTACTCTACTTATGGAAGGGCTCAAAGATGCATGCTATCACAGAATGGATTTGCTAGTCTATAAAGCTCATCTTTTACAGCGATAACGTCGCTCATTTTGCTGAGTTGGTCTCTTCATGCGACCTGGATGCGATTATTGCTGACTGTCGTGGTACCGTGTAAGATAAAATAGATATCTTTAAATAGGTCAATGATATCTGGCTTTTTCTTATTAAAACCAAAGCAAGCTCTCCTTGAGGATGATTAGGAGAGTTTTGTCGTTGCAATATATCATTTGCTCTTCCTTTTGTCACATATTCTTTGCTCAGAGCTTCTTTCTTCATTGCCTGCTTATTCACAAGTGGTTCAATGAATTTTTTGGTTACTTTTTAAACACTCAGTTGACATTTTCTTTCGTTGCGTGAAACCATACTGAATAAATGGATTTCCTAACTGACTACACAAATTCATTATATCGGCCGTTATAAAAACAAGAAACAGGATTAATGCATCAAAAGGAAATGAAGCCGATAGGCGAGTATTCATTTCCAAATATGGAAGAGAATAGCAAGGATACAATTTATTCATAAAAAATATGCATGTCCAGGTGCTCCTCGAAATTTTCGTTAGTAAAGGAATTCAATGCAAAGAATATAAGGAAATTAGCCGAAGCAGCTTTTAATGAAAAAGTTCCTTCACAGATTCATTGTGATTGCTGTCAGATGAAGGCTACGCACGAAAGACTGACGGGTAGATGGTAAATATAGATGGTAAATATCATCAAAAAGTGTATGAATGTTGTCATGGAATACCACGTTCCCCTACCCCTCCAAATTCATTCTCACATCCTCGTTAGGATTCGCGCTGACATGAGTGATAGATCCCTGGGCGCACGACTGCCTCTGCTGACGGGCGCGCACGCGGGAGGGAACAAGGCACCGATGTGGGCTAAATAGAAGCCCAGGCACTCCCGGCTCCCCGGACGATGGCTCAATGGCTTAATCCTCTGATATGCACTCATTGTCAGGCCGTCCCAATCAATGATCTCCTTCGCTTATAATCTGTGAGCTCTTCGTTGAGCTTCTCAGGGCGGTTGCTCGATTCTTTGCCCTCAGTCTACTGAGATCGATTTGGCCTTGTTGGCCATGGTTCGTATACGTAGTTCGTAGTGTTGTTCCCAGGTATTGACCGGGTCTCCTTCCAGATCCTACTCCATCTGGGGCCGCCCTCTCCTCCGTTGAAGATCTGAAAATTACACTTTCTGGTCTGCTCCCTTCTATGCCCCCTTAATTGGTACCTCTGAGGAATGCAAGTAGTAGCCGACAGAATTCCCTAGCGGGACGTGTTGCTGATAGGACATATTCCGAAATGAGCAGATACAGCAAGCCGAACATGCAGTGGTCGAAAAGAGACCGAGAGCTCTCTCATGTTTTCTCCTTCTTATAATCTCTTCCAATCACGCTCTCTCTCTCTCTCTCTCTCTCTGCTCTCCATATCCTTCTTAGTTGTTCGCCCTCGACTATCCTCCATATATAGTGTTAATTTCCTGTTTCTTATGACCACTCACCGTCAAAAGTTCCCTTGTTAAATCGTACGTTCTCATAATTTACCCCGTTGTTTTTGCATGGACATCGAAAGAAGAGCGCCAAACACCTTTGCCTTTGACAACAATCTTAAAGAAGTCGAGGCATGCAGCAAAATGAATGATCCAGATAGATGGCGAGAGAAGAGAGGACTTCGGAGGAGACCATTCCTCAGGCGTCGGGGGAAAGCATGAGTTCAGGCGTGCCAGACAGCATACTTTTCGATCGCCTCCAACAGAACGAGCAGAATATTGTTGATGGAGAGATGCTGAGTAGTGAGTCGGGAGAGTAGAAAACTAAAAACGAGGGAGAGAGAAAATGGGAGAGAAGGATGGAGAAAAGACTCAGATGGCAGAGAGATAGAGAGAAAGAGAGAGAGGGAGAGAAAGTGAGAAGGAGATAACAAAATTAATGTGTTCCGGCTTCATCTCCTTTTGATGCATTCATCCTTTTTCTTATTTCTTCTTTCTCATAATCGGCTATTTTCACTTTCATCTTCGAAGTAACACCATAGAATAAACTTTGCGTCACTAGATCAACATAAATGTTGGCAATCTTGAATAAATCGATTGTGACTATTCCTAAAATTGATGAGATCGCAAAATTCAATCACTCATTTTATTAGATGCGAAAATTTTTGGCAAATGAACAAAATGAGAAAAAAAACATGCTGCAATACGCATCAAGACTGGACGATATGTACAGTACGGTTCAGCAGCCAGGGGCTCTAACGACCGCATGCCAAAGAGGCCAAGCGAAACTAATTGTGAGAGGGGCTTGGACAAAGATGAAAAGAGATAGAAGAAAGCGGATGGCTTTACCCGCATTTCCACGACCTCTTTATTGAACTCGAGTGGCAACTGCCTTGGGGCGTAATCGCGAGGTAGCCGTGATTCTCAGGGACAATCCGGGCGAGATCCGGATTCTCTCTCTCTCAAGTAAACGGTCGCCTAGAGATGGTGAGCGAGAGAGAGAGAGAGAGAGAGAGAGAGAGGGAGAGAGAGAAAGTGAGAAGGAGAGATAGGGAAGAGAGCGACAGAATATAAGAAAGACAGAGAGAGAGAAGGAGAGACAGAGAAATAGAGGAGAGAGCGAACGATCATGAAGCAAACGAAATATGTAGTTTTCGGACATTCCGCTACGGATTTAAACAATTCTACACTTTTTATTTTCTCTCTGGCACTATTAGTATTTCCTTTCAAAAATCCTATATCGACTATAATTATGCTTGTCAGAAATGAATATTTTCTCTAGAGAATACACCTGGGCTGGTTGTTGCCATTGGCGAGGAAGACCACCAGAGGATGCAATGCTCGCATTTTCGGAAATTCGTCTGTGCTTCCAGATGAAGGAAGAACAGACGAATCTCCGCTTGCAGATGTAGGGCACCCTGGAAGAGGTAGAGGGAGAGAGAGAGTGTGAGCGGAAATAGAGCGAGTAGTGAGAGAGAGAGACAGATATAGAGAGGGAGAGAGGCAGGAGAAGAGAAATGTTGTTGAGATGGAGGACCTCTCACTAATTCTCTTTCTCCTTCAGAAAAATAAAAAGGAGCTCGATTTAATTCTGAAATCATTTTAATTAAAAACGCATATATTGTACCAATATAATAAATCTAAAATTAAATTTAAATATAAACAAACTATTGTTAATTAATATACATAAAATAAATATATAAAAAGCAATCGGTCAATCTTATTCGGAAGGTGCATATTGAATTCCTCATCCCGTCACCCAACATTTTTTCAATGACGATACACAGTAACAAGAAGAATTCATTCAATCCGGTTTCACACAAAAAGTCAGGCTAAATGTAGAAATGAAACCTATGATAAACCACGCGTGAAATCTATCCGACGGAATTGATGAAAGCAACACTGAGCTAAGAAAAGGGAGCTCATTGCCAAGATCAAATATATAAAACTGGCAATTTCATTTTTATCAGCGGAGTGCAATAGCTAAATTTCAAGCTAACAAGGTTCAATTAAAATCAAAAAAATTACCTTCAATAAATGAAGTGTCTACGGTAGAAAGCATGTTTCTGGCAGATTTATTTTACTGCAAATGTAATAATAAAATACCGTAGCCAAAATAATATATAAATCAACGTCAATCACACATTTCAATTTACAAGGCACCTCTCAAGATAAATAACTTTTTTTTAAGAGAATTGACGGCATGAAGTACAATTCTAAGTGCGAATAATAATGACGAATGGATACTGCTTGGAGTTCATCAAATCAAGCGGCGTTATTCAGGCAAAACAGCTCAAAGCATTGATCTAGGGTGACCAAATCATGAGGAAATGTCGCACTTGCCTAAGATCCTTCTTGACTGTACGCCGAGAAAAATAAAGAAATAAGAAAATAAAATAAAGCAAGGTAGTGCTGAAATGAACATGTACTGTGGAAAAATACAGACTTTTTCGTTTCTTGGACTCCGGCCGGCATACTCAAGATCCCGCTAAGGACTTTCACGCCTCGATGTGGAAACGCCTCGCCAGTGCCAAAGAAGTGGAGGTGATCTGAAAATGAATAAGTTGATTGCAAAAATTAAGCAAGAAAGTTGAAAGAAAAGTGGATAAATCGAAATATGAATAAAATGAACATTGAAAAGGTTAAAAAGTTATATTTAAGGGTAATCCAATCCAATATTGAAAAAAGGCTATACATTACATTTTTGAATAATTCAATACAGCAGAGAGAGAAAAACGTGCCTCACGATTGTGCGGAAACGATGCAGCTGCGGCGCGACAGCGAGCGAGCACAACACCGAGAACATCATTCGGAATACCACTGTTGTGGGCGCAGCTAAAAAAATTTTAAAGGTAATATTCATTGAATTTTATAATGTAATATTAAAACTATAACATGATTCTTCTCTCCGATAAATGACATTATTTCCTCTTATTTTCATCACAAAATGTGTTTTCTCCGTCAAGATATAAACTATCTAAATGTACATAAGCTTGTGATTGGAGGAAAATAGCTGACATGTTGTATTGACAGTATATGCCGTGTTCTTGAACCTCCTCTTGGTAAGAGTGGAAGTGCATTGTGGAGTCCACCATCAATGCCCATTCCACCCGCTCCGCGTTATCGAACAACTTGGTAGCCGCTTCATGTCTGAGCACCTCAAATGGAAGATTTCTTCTTTCTCATCTTTCTCTCTCTCATTCTTCGTTTCTCTCTGGCTCTCTCTCGTTTCTCTCTCTCTCAATTCTTTCTCGCTCCCTCTCAAAGAAAGCAAAAGCAGAGATCATGAACAAAGATAAAAATCAGAACATCTTTGTCTCATTCGGACCCATTTTCACTTAAATGTTGAATTTTTACCTTTCACCCTATAATTTTCCTCAGTCTCTCTTTTTCCATCTCTTCTGCTGAATCGGCATTTCTATCCTAACTGAATCATATAACATTCCTCTTCAATCCTCTAATTTCTCTTTATCCTCATGCATGACAACGTCGCGGCAATCGTCTTCGAGGACGGAAGCGCTAGCGATAGTTCCAGCAGAAAATCCTTATCCTCCGTTTCGGCTAAAAAGATAATTGTGCCGAAATGAAAGAAAATGTCCATGAATCAACCAAAAATACGTCGCAGATCTCTTCCGACTACTAATGTCAGAATAACAAGAACTGTGAATAATTATCCCAGAAACTTTGGGGAAACGTCTCCTTCTGGATGACGCTATCCTACAGAGCAATTGCAATCCGTCATGTCCTTGGAATCCAAGCACCACCAGGAATAGGAGGGATCTGAGAGAACGTTTTTTTTCGAGACATCCAAATGTACTGACACGAAAACGTTCACTTTCGCCTGTAACAGACTTAGTATCGCCCTCAAGAGCATCGTCGTTCTCCTGCTCGTCGGAAAATCATCCTTCCCCAATCTCATCGAGGATCTCCTTCTCACTTTCGGAGGGGTCGCATCCTTTATCTTCCAGCTTGGATTCCTTCTTAATTCTATCAGGAGCATCATCGTTCTCGGTCTCGTCGAAAGGGTTGTCATTCTTCTCCACAACCGAGAGAGAGGCTCATCGCTCACCCTCTTCTCGAAAGATCTCTCACAGCGATGCTGGAGAGCATCTCCAAAGTGCGGGGAAAAGGAATCGTTCGCCAAGTATACAGGTTTCCTCCGCTGAAAAAAGCGATATCCTCAATCATCAGAGAATCCTCCTAGCGATAAATGGACTACTACGCCGACCATCAGCCAAATTCTGAAGTCTGCGCCGCCGTGCAAAGACGGAATTCCGGTACTTTTGTTCCTACTGTGGCGAATCGCGCCATCGAACGAACGAATGCGGGTGGTTCTTCACCGCCAATGAGAGATGAGCCGTCATGGAAGAACTGGGCAATGCCCCAGTTGCCTTGGGACACATGTAGGGCCCTGCTCAATGTCCTAGCACTGCAAGGGGTGCAAAGACCATCACCACACCCTCTCCGAGAGCCTCTTCAATTAATCCTGATAATTATCCTTTCTATTTCTCCCACTTTCTCTCTCCCTCTCTCTCTCTCTCCCGATCGTTCTATCCCTTTCTTTCTCTTTCTCGCTTTCCCTCTCTCGCTCCCTTCGTTTCTCTCCCTCTCTCGCTCTCTCCCTTCCTTTTTCTCTTCCTCTCTCGCTCTCTTCCTTATTTTCTCTCTTTGTCTCTTCCCCTCTTGCTTCATTTCTCTCCCTTCTCTTTCTCTCTCTTTCTCTTCCAACCTTTCTCTTTCCATGTTCGTTCCCTTCTTTTCTTTCTCTCTATTGCTCTCTCTCCACCTTGCTCTCGCTCTCTTGCTCTTTCTTTTCCTTCCTCTTTCCCTCTCTCTCTTCCTTTCTCTCTTATTCTATCTCTCTCGCTCGCTCCCTTCCTTTCTCGCGCTCCCCATTACTTCATCTCTGTGCCCTTTCATTTCGATTTTGCTCTTTCCTCTCATTTCTCTCTCTCCTTCCCTCCCTCTATTCCCGCCCATCTAACCTGGAGTGCCTTCCCGGCGAGCCGACCACGCTGAGTATTCTTGTAGAGCATAAGCGCAAGCTTGGCTTGCGCTTCAGATGCTGCGCTGGCTATCTGGAGATTGCTTCCATTTGCTACTGTAAATGAGTCACGGCTCAAGCGAGTACCTGAAAATAAACACAATAGAGTTCTTTCTTTACTTAAATAATTTCTAACGAAAACAATGACAATGATTCATACCGAGCAGAGACAGGATCTCCAGGTTTGGATGCGTGTCTATCAGACGTTGGACGAACGCGTAAGGCAGCCTGTCGAGGCCAGCGAGGTCAAGTGTGCGGAGTTTGGGCCAAAATGCGCCGCCAACGTTCACAGCATCCAGCAACAACCGACCAAGATTAACGCCAGGTCTTCAAAAGATCTTCTATTTGCGATTTCAAATGAACTTTCAAAACGTTTATTTTGAAACTTATAGAGTAGTTCACAAAAACTACAAATGTTTGTCGAACACTTTTTAATAGTCGCTCTCTATTCTTGCCCAAAATGACAAAATGTGAGTCAAGAAATAACGAATGAATCCTCCGTCATAAATTAGCTCTCTCAATATTATTTGAATTCCGCTATAGTTACAAAGAGTAAGCATTTGCATAATTAAGATACTAAGGCGAAGAAAGATAAACTGAAAGAGAATAACCCGTCCGCGTTTTGCGAGAGGTCGATATCGGTTATTTCGCACCAGGATCTGAACGTACTCTCGATCTCCGCAGGACTCATATCAAGGCGTACGTCGTGCAAGCGGAGAAGTTTCAGGCTGCAAAAGAACAGAAGGTAATGAGAGGAAGGAATCATATGTTCGGTTAATAACTGCTCTTCAGGTCAAGGAGCGCCAATTATTTTCCTGACATTTTAGCTGCACAGTCATGATATATTCAAGCTTATTTCCATGAGATAATGTAGGCTAAAACATAACATTATCGAAACACTAATGAAATCGATAAGCTCTAATCAACAAACAAAAAAATATCAATTTTTTCGTTTCCATGGAAAGAAAAAGAAAAGACTTGAAAGGAGAGCAATAAAAGTGGGAGAGAGCCGACCTGAGACCACGCAGGCAACTAATGATGCTGATGTTATTGCAACTGGAGATGTCCAGCTTACAGAGCCCGTGGTTGTTGATGCAGATTGTTCGGAGAGCGGCGTTGCTGAGCGATGGAGTCGAGGTCAAGAAGAGCGTCGTCAACGAATCGAAACGCGTAAGCTAAACATGTAACTAGATCTTAATTAGCCATTAAGATGTAATGAGCAGTCAGCAACTCCATCCCTAAGTTAAGCTCGAAAACATTCTATTGTATTACGGTAATAGCTGAATAATAGAAAAAAAATATATGTATATATATATATATATATATATATATATATATAATGTATAACCGTGAAGCATAAAGAAGAAGTTAGCCACGAACCATGGGGAGAAGCGAGATGTGTGATGTAAAGCAACTTCGGATGTCGAGGAACTGCAGATGGCGCAAGAATAGAGCGTTAGCCGGTAGTCCAGCAACGGCTCTGAGACAGGCCGTGTTTCAATCACTCATTTATTCATGGGAACACATCATGAGTCACGCATTGCATTGTAAGTTTCGTGTAATTGGGTATCGCATAAACGAAGAGAAGCCCCCTACTTTCATAAAAAAAAAGCCTGTGATAGGGGCGCGTTCTTTAGGGCATGAGAAAGAGTGAAGAAGACCTTGGCAAAAAAGTGCGAGTGTCGTGGCCGGCCGAGTCCGTAGCTCTGAACAGTCCCAGCGAGATGATGCCGTGCTCAACGATCGTGCAGAGAGCCGTCTCATCGCAGTCTCGTCCAGCCAAGTCGATCTCAACAGTGTGACTTTGCATAAAGGTAACCGAGCGAGAAAGCCTCTTCAAGAGAAATTCGATTTTTTACGACTCAGTCCTATTTATCATTTGTCATTCATTATGAATTTTATTTTATGCGACGATAGCATACGGTTAAGGCCTGGATACGTGGACTGGACCTTGTTCAGCAATATCCCATGAGATAGTTAGTACGTGGAATACGATTTACATGTTATTAAAGAAAACAGAAATGACACACACACACTCAGTCGAACAAAGTCAACAACGGCTGACAGAAGTAACAAGTGCAACCATCTAGCATTGGTGAGGAGTGTATTGTCATTTGAGTCTTCCACAAAGTTCAGGATCATCATCAAAAATAAACACATGACATTTGTGAAGAATCCCCTGGAGCGATTCTTGTGGAATTTGTTTTCTAAAACATTTCTGATTTTCTGGTATCAAAAATTTATTTTATTGGGGGAAGAAATTGAATAGTACCCTTATTCTTATGTAAAGAAAAGTAAGTGCAAACATGAATAGTAATAATGGGCAAACACTGCATGCAACACAAGTTTTGAGGATAAGTTACCAAAGAATTATCAACTTAACTGTACGGATCACATGCAAGCAGAGAAACTGCGCACAATTTCTCATCATTCGAATGCTGATTCTAATGGCAACGAAATTTAACTGAGAAAAAAAGATCAAGAGTAGAATGCAAAATAGAGAGCTGCAAGAACGAGCAAAAAACATTACCCCGTCCGTGAGCCTGAAGAGTGCGCTTGAGAAACGGCTAAATGTGACGCTGTTTATTAGATCGAATCGAGTGAGGGCAGCGAGAATTCCATGTGACGACGGAATGTCGACGGGGACGGTGCGAGGAAGAGCATCAGAAGCCAGAAGAAGAGCTGCTGTCGTTTCAGCCAACTCCCTTAGGCTCTGCGCCATCGGCGAACGCTCTTAAGGAAGTAGCATCTTTCCAAATCAAGCCATCAATTAACATCCAAATTAGGAAAACTGCGAAAGGTGACGGATTGGAACGAATTCTGTTTTGCTAGAAGGCCAAGGACAGCAACTGCATGATGAAGTAACAAGTAATTTTTTTGCCCAAACAACCTCAGGCATCAGAAAATAGATTGAAATTTGCCAACCGACAAGGCAAAGTTCGAAGGCAAAACGTGTGCAATGTAAGAGTGCAAAAAATTTTTTTTTTATATATACCAATGAAAAAGAGGGTATGCGGAAGAATGAGAAGATGCCTGCTGGACATGCAGAAAATCTGAGTCCGGCAAATTGTAATCATTTTTAGGCACATTTCAATCAATTTTATTCATGTGATTGAGGACGAACGGGTAAAATTGGCATGCATTTTCGGACTTTGGATTGATAGAAAACCACAATTCGTAGCGATCCGTCTCCTTGCGATTAGACCATTCCCTTGTTAATACTCAAACAAGGAATGCGAGATGAAAATGCAGCTCTTACATGCAAAAAGAAAATTTGCAGTGAATGGGGTCAGTAAATTTTGAATAATGGTCCGAGCTCTTAGATTTACCAAAAAATGCAACAAAAGGTAAATATAATGTCAAGACACTTGGTAAGTACATATTCTCCCCCATGACAATTTTGAACTACTATTATTTTGACAAAGCATGACTATACATCTTTTTTTTGCATTTTATGAGGAGTGCGTAACATTAAATAGGAAGAAGAACACATGCTTAGTGAATATCAATGAATAGTTTACATGATGGTGGATGAGGGTTCGACAGTGCTAGTTGCAATACGAATGCCGAAAGAAACTGCACACTCTATCCTGATAAGTCGCATGAACGGAGCGCGAAATGCCTTCTCACTCCACCACCCGACTCGATGTGTTATAATCTCTTCATTGGAACTTCTCACTGTTCGCACATGTGTCTTGCTCCTTATGTACATTAAACACTCTGTATAAAAATTATCAAGAAAAGATCACTTCTCCCGCTAGCTACAGGGATCCCTTTCAGTCTGGGAGACTGGCCGTCTCTACACCCATCGCGAGAATATCCCGGGTCTCAACTACGTGCATAGGTGTAGGTTGGGTTGGCGGGAACATCATCTTCACTGCGAATGGCAAGCATCACTTCACAGTCCATTGTATTGCTGACCCTGTTTCTCTCACAGTCTTCCCTCTCCTCCCGTTCTCTAGCTCTCTGTTCTTTCGCAGTGTTACCACTCCTTCCTTCCTCTAACTCTCTACTCTCTCTGCAGCTCCGAATCTGAACCCGGATACCTGCACTTACACTTTATCGGGCCTGTTCTGTCGAATGATCGTACCAGGAAAGTGTTAAAACAGTCTGAAGTTCATGATGTAAATCAAGCTAAGGGAGACCATTACCGATGTTGATAAAGGTATCAAATGAGTTTTTTTTAGCTGTCCCTGCGACCTTCTACGATGCCCCTGAAAGTGCGTGGTAACGAATCTCTCTTTCTATCTCTCTCTCTCTCTATCTCTCTTTCAATTTCTGTCTCTTCTATACTTCTCCCGGTATCTTTCTTGCCTAATCTAGTAAGCGGTAGTTTATATAAATGATATTATTATTGTTACAAAAGATATCTGATTTCCTTTTCATTTCATTCCTTTTGTTTGTGACGACGCATGACCAAAGGTGGCAAATGACCGTAATTGTTTTGGGCCAGCCTGTCCCGAATTTGAAATTTTGAGAGTTGGCCGCCTCTTTTAAAGATTGAAAATTTAAATGAAGAATTTTTTCCTACCACTCAATATGTTTTAATGAAACTTTGAGCCACGTTATAACTTATCCCAGTTGGGGATTTACCCATTTCGGGCTTTTTACCCTTCAATGGCCATGCTCTATTGGCATTTTATTTGTTAGTGCTTTCAACTAACAAAATTTAAATTTATTCCCATTAGAATCTGAAAAAAAAACTTCAAAAATTACAACAAAAAAACAATGAGCATTAGCAACAGATAAGAGCAAAGATAAAGTTGTAGCAAAACCGAGAAATAAAGTACTCCAGTGGGCAAATCCTGTCGTAGACGATACAAGGTCTTACTTATTCTGGACGAAATTTATCTTCGTTCAATGAATTATTCAAGTGAAAAGACTTCATTCGCTAGCGTTATTTAATATAGTGGATTGCAGTTATTAAATAGAGTAAATAGAGTAAAAAAAATTAGACAAATTCTGCGTTTCTTGATGCCATTCTGATGGAGCCATCTGGGTCCGTGGAGAGCGAGCAGGCCTTCCACGGCCCCAGATGAACTGCTCCATGCCCAGGTCATTCATTATATCGGTTTATTTGAATTAAATATTTTACGACTTTTTTTTTAGTTCTTATTGATTTGCTAATTTTACTCCCAACGAGTGGACGGTGGGGCGCCAGTACGCCAGTGTAATTCTTGCATCTCGAAAATTCTCTGTTCCAGTCTCGCCGTCACAAGCGATTTGGCAGACTCACGAAGCTACAATTTGAAACCATCTAGAGAACATTAAAAGAACTTTAAAGTGTCATGGCTTCGGAGAAGCAAGTAGGTGTTTTATCGTGTACAACGTGTGCATGATACGTCAGTCTGCAAGAACCCTCATGCAGACTCCTCTCACTGCGCAACTCTTCCTCTTCTAAGACAATCGATGGCTTGGCTAGCCAGAAAAGACTCCATTCTTCGCATTTTAAGAAACTGTAAATCACTATCCATGACAGATCTCAAATTATAGTCCATCTCATTCATAATCATAAGAATGTTACGTGCATCGTCTCTCTTCTCTCTCTCTCTCTCTCTCTCTCTCTGCCTCTCTTCCTTTCCGCGTTTTCCTGATATTACATATTCTAAAACCTATCATGATAAGGGTCGAAACGGGGGTAGGCTTACTGTTAGTTTCGGGGACATCAACTAATGATGAGTCACACCTGGCAAATGATAATTATATAGCATGCCCCATCACTGGAACTCTCCGATATTCGATTGGGGAGGCACAGGAGTTAGAAGGGATCGAGAAAGAGAGAGAGTGAGATAGATATATAGATACAACAGATCTCTGTTTCCTCCCTCTCTTTCTCACACTCTCTTTTTCTCTCACTCGCTCACATGTCTCACATGTTTTGCCGGATTTGTGTCTTTGCCTGCCCAAAAAAGAGGCATCGTCGCCCTCTTCTCGTCCTCCGTAAGCCACGCCCATCCACCGTTTCCTCATTCGCTTTCACTCTCCGTCCACAAGGGCCCCAACAATGAAACCCAAATGGGTGTTTGGCATCGATCTGAAATGGATCGACGCTGCAGAGTCCCTCGTGACGGGAAAGCCTCTGCACTTGGCCTTTTCGTGCCTCTTGCCATCGGGCGTCTGCCATCGATAGGCATACGCCTTGGGTCCCTGGGCGACGAATTCCACGCCGCGACCGCCTCCGAGCTCATCCGTGAGGTCGCCGAGGAAGTCGCCTTCCAGCTCGGCCAAGGGGTCGACCTCGTCCTCTTTGTGAAGATAGAGGACCGAGTCGGTGTCTGATAGTAATGTTTTATTTAAAACAAACATGGTAAATAGAAAGAAACACTAATGATAATAAAGTTCTACTTACCGACATAGAGTAGCCTCTCTTCGGGGTGAGGGATCCTCTGGATGATGTTCAGCAGAGTGCATCTGGCGTAGGCAGTTGTCAAAACTGCCGACGCCAGACTTGTCGTCGGGAGAGGCTTCAGTGTTGCGGACGTCGATGGCCTGAAGGTCACCTGCAACTTTCTGTCACCGAGCAGACAGTAGTCGCGCACGTCCACGTCCGCATCATTCATGAGGCGGAAGAAGCGGCTCGGGTCGTCGACAATCTCCGTCTTCAGTCTGTCGTTGCGCTCTCCCAGCTTGCCCCACTGTAAATATGTGTTCATATAAAAAGAAAACAATATGTATTCAAAAAATAATTTTTAAACTGACAAGCGAGTTGGCCATCAGCTTGGAGACTTGTCTGGCCGCGGGGTTGTGCGCAATCGTTTCCGCGTTCAAGCGGATTCCTTCTCTCTCCTCGAAGCGCTTGATGAAGGCGCTTCTCTTATCTTCAGTGTCCGCGGAAGCTGGCCAACCGGATGCCTCCTATAAAATATAAATATTGCAAGAGGCAAATAATCAAACAGAATAAAATAAACCGTCTTTTTGCCGACCCACGTGTCCATGTATTCGGACAGGACACCGTGGGATACTTGTCCTGTGGTCGCGTTCCGCTCATAGAGCGACCACTTCTTGTAGTGGCGCGCCTAAATAAATAAAATTTACTGTCTTGTTTAATAAATAAAATGTACCACTACCAAAATTTATTTGAAACGAACCGAGTGGATCTTCAGGATCTTGTATCCACACTTGAGCGCCTCGATGAGTTCGACGGTGGCGAACGTGCCGACGAACTGCCTCTCCTTCTTGCTGTGCTGGCAGCCGAGAGTGTAGGGGTCCATCTTCTCGGCGCACGCTGCACACAGAGGCATGACGTTCTTGCCTCCAGAACGAAGCGCCAGAACTGGGACGAACAGACGTGTTGGCGGCAGGACCTGATTGCATGCATTAATAAATGTTTTAATTAATAAATTTTGGACTTACTGTGCACTTGACGAATCCTTGAATCATCAGCTCTTCCGGCTTCGTGATGGGAGTCTGGATCCTTGAGACGTCGAGCATCTTGCCCTTACCCACCGGGTACGGTCTGTACTTGTTTGTGTACGGGTACAGACCTAAAGAAAATCATTTCAAAAACTTATTTAAATAATATTAAATTTATGATTATTCTTATAAATACTAACTGCACACGTCGAGGTAGCGGATCGTGTACCCGGGCTCTGGTTTCGCGTACATGCGGAAGACCTCGCATCTCCCGCCAAAGAAGGCATCGTAGAGATTGAGAGGCTCCTGCAAATGAACATTTATTTTATTAAACGAAATAAGTAAAAAATTCTAACCCCAATCTCGTAGTCGGCAAAGAACTGCCGTATCTTATCGTCCTTCTTGAGTCTCTTCTCGATCTGGCACTCTCGGATGACTATGACCTTGTGCTTGCGACGAAGATGCTGGAGGCGCGCCTCATCTTCTTGACGGATTAGGGCTGCACGCCGACCTCGCACCATCGTGTGGTCCGAGTAGCGGCACCGACAGGCATGCCAGTAGCAGCCGTGGATCTAAAATATATCTTTAGCAAAGAAACAAGAAAACAAATACAAATGAACAAACAATAAATGTTGAATATAATTGTTTTATAAAATTACAAATGTACCTCGATGATGAGATCCCTCTTATTCGGCCTCTTGACGAATCCGTCGACACGGTAGCGAGTTCCCTTGATTCTCTTCTCGCCACCGTGCTGCGCGTCACGGATTTGGACACCCTTGGTCTTCCTCAGGTATCTAAAAGTAGAATATTGTTTGACAAATAGAAAAATTTTTATATATTAAATCTTACGCAAGCATCTTGAGTGCCAGACGACTCTGCTTGTCCTCGGCGGTGATTGACTTCTCGACTGCCAGGAGGTCCTTCTTGAGGAACTTGCGGCGGAAGACACGCATCGCCGCACTGGCCGCAGTCACGCTCTCGTGAAAGACATGAACGCCCGTGGAGCCAAAACACTCAGCATCGAAGGTGCGAATGCCTTCGTGCAGGAGGACGACATCGGAGAAGCAATAATCTTCAATCTCCAGACGGAAGTCGAATGTAAATTCGTTCTGCTCGTGCTTGTCGTGCCATTCGTCGAACGCGGTCCTCGCCTCATCCCGCATCGACTTGTAGCCAAAGTACTTCTTGTCCGGCACCTTGCCAACGTATTGGTAGTTGGCAGGGCGATTGAAGCGGTGCGGAAAGTACCCCTAAATATTTATATTAGAAAAGTATATCTGATATGAATATTTAACATACCTTCTTCAATTCCTTTATTCCGAATGCCTTGGGGAATGAGGCGAGAGGCATGGCGAGGAAGCTCAGCGAGTCAACCATGCGCACGTTGTTGACCTCTAGCTTCATAATTTTTCTTCCGGCCATTATCAACTCGGAGGGCGAGACAGGGCTACGGTCGCTGCACAGATGGCGCAGAATAAACTGGCCATCGTAGCTACAATTATGAATAAATAAAAGGTGAAATTATTTTATTTAAATAAGGAAAATAAATAGATAAAATACTAACGCGCGGAGATTGTGGGCGACGACAGTGAACCCTTTGTGTTCGTCGCCGAACAGCCAATCACAAAATTCCTCGATGATCCTCTTCTTGGTATTGTCCAGGGCCTGCCACTGCCAGAGTCGTCGGCCTCCGCAGTGTTCACAACTGCATGTGACATCGTAGACGTCCTTGGGCAGCTCTCCTTCACATTTTCCGCACGAGCGAAGGTCAATGATGAGATTGGGGACGTGCATCTTGGCTCCCCTCTTATTCTTGACGATGCGAGTCCGAGTAAAACAAATAATAATAATAAAACAGTGTCTGAAGATAAAGATTGAGTAAAACAAATAATAATAATAAAATAGTGTCTAAGGATAAAGAAGAATAAATATCTATTAAATATATTTTTGAATGGAAAAAAATTAATAAAATTCTTACTTCGATGTCGAATACTATTGTCTTCTTCTTGAACGTCTTTGACAGGGACGGCAGCGTGGAGACGTAGCAGGTCTTGTGTCCTTCCGGACGATCCTCACAGCACGTCGCACAGTAGGAGTAGCCGCATTGGTGAGGACGACCCTTGCGCTTCTCGCCTTTGGAATGGTGACACTTTGGGCAGCGCTCGAGGATCTCACAGAACGACCGACCTCCTCGGCTTCCTAATGCAAAATTTTTTATTATAAATTTTTAAACAAATTTGTAACCTTTCTCTTGATGTCGATTCAGACACTCTTCATTGTGGCAGACAACACCACATGATTCACACTTGTGGGCTTCGTGCCCATTGCACACGTCCTTCTTGCGCGTCCCGCATTTATCACAGTTAACAGGGCACGAGTAGTGTTTGTTCGAGCTGTCATCGAGGACGTCACAGAGTGGGCAGTAAAAGTGGCGATCTGAATAGATACAGATTATTTGATAAATAAAGTAAATTAAAGTTATAAAATCAATATTAAAAGAATGACTAACTGAAGAATTGGGAAATTCTCTTAATGTGGTCATAGTGGCCTCGACGCAGACGAAGTCCAATGACTCTCGTGTCGTCAATGTATTAGCCGGAGAAAACTGCCCTGCCCGGTTTGTCACCATAAAACAAGACCAGCTGGACGCCCGGCATGTTCTCTTGGAACAGCTTGACATCCTCGATGGTGTAGCTGCTCTTCTTCGGTATCGAAAATTCCTTGTGGTAGAGGTCGGCGACCTTCTGTTGGCGTCCTTCTCTTCGTGAGATCGACTTCCATCTGTTGACGTCATTCTTACGGTCTAGGTAGGCCATGCCAATGGCAATGGCCTTTGAGAGGCAGTCCTTGTTCCCTGAAATAAACTTTATAAAATAATAGCATTATAAATTCCAAAACATTGTAGATTCTCCGCTGCTTCTGTTGTTGCTGCTGCTGTTGCTGCCGCTGCTGCTGCTGCTGCTTGTGTCGCTGTACGGCACAAGTCTTCCACCATAATGGACAGCCGTAGAGGTAGAGGGCAGCTGTTCTTCCTCTCGCTCCTATTTTATTTCAAAATCTTTATATACTTCAAGGTAATTTTTTCCAATATAAAGCAAGTTAATAATTAGATAAATAATATTTATGTCTTACTTGGATGTCGCGACGTCCCTTCTTGGCAATGCTGTCGGTTCCAGCAATGCTTGCGCGCTTCATGATCCTTGATAGGTGAGAGATTGAGATTCTGCAATCATGTCGAACGCGAATACATCCACAACAATTTCTTCAAACAAACGTCCAGCTAGCATTGGAAAAAGAATACGCACGGACGGGAAAGCATACGAAATGGTTTGTTCTATGACATTTCATTTCTATTTAAAAAGTAATTTTGCTTTTAGGTTGAAAACGATGAGGAAGAAACAGTCAAAAACGTGGCCATTGGCAAGGAGGGAAAGATCGTCTTCCATATCGAGAAAGGCAGCAAAGTTACTTTCAATATTACTATTACATAGAGAAGGAAGCTTCGTAACTATCCGCATCTTGTAGCTTTCTTGATCAATGGACTGTTTGTGATTTGACTCTCCTTTTTTATGTACTATTTCTCACTTGTCCGCCTTGGCGCTGGCAGCATCCTCTCTAGATCCTGACCGCTGATAAGACATGCATCATAGCCGATATGACACATTTCGTAACCTTTTCTTTCTTTCTCTAACTTGTATGTACATAAATCATATGCCATTTTTCATTATTGCGTGGGCGTTAAGTTATTTCATAATACATTCCATTAACAACAGTACAGATATAAATAGAATTCGTGAGCATTATATTACAGAACATAAAGTGAAAGTACAGAGGATGAATTGGCCATCATTTAAGAGAGTACATGTACACTGGTGAATATGTTCTTGTATGATTTTAAAAGTAATATTCAGGGGGGTTTCGGACTTGGACAATATTCCTGTATCTGAACAATTCACAAGGGGTTTTGGGAAAATATGTATCACTTCCACATACACGTTTGCATGTCTACATATTCAGATGCGAGTTGGTATGACGTCAGATTGGCTCATTGGTAGTGTGTTCGTTTTCAAATCTTAATGTCCCAGGTTCGACCCCCCTCGGGCCAAACTCATTGTTGTATTTATTCCGGACTTGTGATATTTCCACTAGCTGAAAAATATTATCCCCTTGGGCATAATCTGTGATCATGTGATGTATGATCACATCCCACATAAATGTCTACATCTTCACTTGCAAGTTGGTATGATGACCGAATAGCACATTGGTAACGTCACGACGTACGACGCAAGCGGCTCAGGTTCGATTCCTCTCAGTGTTCTGGACTTGTGATATTCCAACAAGCATAAATCTGGACTTGGTAATATCCCTCCGGTGAGTGATGTGTGATCTCTGATGTATGATCATTTCCACTCGAATGTCTACATCTTCACTGACAAGCAGGTATGATGGACGAATTGCCGATTGGTAACACGGGGACTTACGACGCAAGCGGCTCAGGTTCGGATCCGGTTGGGATCCTGGACTTGTGATATTTCGATTGACCAAGAACACGGTGGAATGAATCCTGGACTTAGAAAAATAACGGGAAAAATTTCAACGGGACGTTCTGGACTTAGAAAAATATAGGGTGAAAACTTCAACGGGGACTTCTGGACTTAGAAAAATAAAGGTCGAAAATTTCAACGGGAGTTCTGGACTTAGAAAAATTTCGATTGACCAAGACAGTGAGCACACTCATCATAGAATTCTTGATTTTATTCATTATAAATTCAAAATCCTTGTTGAACAATGTTTACTTTCTTTTTTTAAATCCACAATAGCTTTTTTTCAGATCACATGGAGAGCTGACGAATAAAGACGCGGAGAGCAAAAGGGAAGGTTTGATACTTTTCTTACTGTTCTTTTTTCTTTCTGAGAATTACTATTTTGTACACTGTATGTATGCATTCCATATGTTTATTTGCGGGGTGGGGGGGGGGGAAGAATGTCAGGCGGAGGAAGGCCATGGGAAAGGAGAGGATGAGTGAGGGAGATTCGTGGGGCTCGAATGGGAGGAGAGTCGGAGGGAGGAAGGTGGGGATTAAAAATAGTCATGGGAGGGGGGACCGGAGGAGCGGAAATGGCTGGGCGAGATGCGATTCTCTTCATATACATACATCTACCGCCTGCGGTTCCTCCTTCGTTGTCGAGACGAGAAACTGCTCTTCATCCTCCCAGGCGAGTGAAGCAGAGAGAATATAAGAGTAACAAGAAGAATGAGGAAAAAGATTGTATATATAAGGAAAACGATATAAACGATATAAATAGGAAAGTAAAAAAAACATGTCAGTAAGAACGTCGAGAACGGACAAAATCTAAATTTGAACGTTACTGAAACTATTTTTTACGCATGCGATAATAAGAAGATTTAATAAGTTTAAAAGAAATAGAAGAAAAAAAAAGACTGATATTTAAAAGAATGAAAAAAAAAATTAGGTACAGAGTAATAGTATTATTATATATTATAAATGTGAAAGAGCTAAAAAAAAAAAGGATGAGAAGAGGAATATAAAATAGGTATACTAAGTAATGGGAGTGTGGGAAGATTATGAATAGGAGATAGAAAGAATAAATTGAACAAGAAAATAAGAAGAGAAAGAAAGAACGAGGGGGAGTGAAGGAGAAAAAATTAGAGAGAAAGGCAGTGAGAAGGATGAATGTTGATACATATGTTTGGAGTGTGAAGAGAGAGAAAAGAGAGTGAAGGAGAGAAAGGGAGAATGAGAGAAAGCGATGGGAGGGAAAGGCGCGGACAAGAGAGAAGAACTATGAGTCATTCTTTGTAATTGATGGCAAGCCAAGAAACGTTTAAATAATATCTATGGCTTAGTCTTTTTTTTGGAATACGGACTAATTTACTGTTTTGGAATGAAAATATGATCACCGAGGGGAGAGAACCGATATTTTGCTAGAGAATGTCGTTATCTACATCCATAATTTCTATTAGGGATTATGGAAAGACTGAAGAACGGACTAAAATGTAATTGTTTAGGATATGTTTTATAGAGAGGAATATGCGTAGCATAAATGGACTGGCACCTTTTCAATCATTTTAAAATGAAATGACTAATCACTTCAGAAGGAAGCAGATTACTCATCCTCTGAAGAAAGAGTCGACAGCGATCACAGGGATGCTAAGTGCAGAAGAAGCATATGAAAAAAACGCGATCGGAAGACGAAGAGAAGTGGCTAATCGTCTATTGATATTTCTATTTGAAATTATATGACCACCTTTTAAATGATTTTAAAATGAATTGACTAATCACTTCAGAAGGAAGCAGATTACTCGTCCACAAAAGAAGAAAAGGTCGCCCGCGATGACAACGACGACCTCGTGCAGAAAAAGAATATGAAGAAACGAAATCGAAAGACGAAGAGAAGTGGAAAGGTAGAATATTTCTATTTGAAATTACCTTTTAAACCATTGATTCTTAATTAATTTGAATATATTGTGTATCATTGCAGGGTAACAGCTCTGATGACTCGGACGTGGATGATGGGAAGGAGCTGAGAGGAAAACGGAAGAGAAAAGAAAAGAAAAAGAACTTGGTTATAATTCCACTTTTTTATCATTTCTATTTGAAATTACCTTTTAAACCGTTGATTCTTAATTAATTTGATACCTTTTCATTCAACATTACTTTCTAACATCTTAACGTATTATTAATTTAGAAGTGGTTCAAGAGTGGTTCTGACCTTTCATCTTTGTCCGACGACGCAGAATGTCGTTGGAAAGGCAAGCCGAGAAGGGGCTCCAAGAAAAGGCCCATTTCCAACAAATGTGGATACGAATGTGTTTTCACCTGGAACGAAAATAATAAGGTTTGTTTTTTTTAAATAGAAATTTCTTTGCTGAGAAATATGTTTTTGATCGGGTGGATGAGCTGCCAGAAACATGAACTGCAACACAGAATGAAACGTTCGCCTATCCGATTCGCTTCAATCTCGGGAGGTGCTACTGAACGTGTGAGAACTGTAACAGCTTCGAATTCGAAGAGTGATTTTTTTGTACATATGTAAATCTTTGAATCATATTTTCTTTACGTTTTCAACAACCTTATTTTGCGCAACAGATTTATTTTCTTTGCTGCTACGATTTCGTGTTTTTGCTCGATCGTACATAAAAATTTGAACCGTTTCAGATATTCTTGACGGTTTCATTTAGCTACAACAAGTTTTTTTTCTTGTTGCCGCGATTTCAATATTTATTCGTGTTTTGCATGATGGTATAAACATCGAATCCTACATGTAGAGAGAAGATGATGATGATAACAGAAAAATAGAGTGACACATATCGTACTCGGAGAGGGGTGGACGAGTTCCCCTAGGAGGTGCCAAGGCTCCATAGACTGTGCTGGTTTGGCTGCAGACACACTTCGACTTGTCGAGAACGGCTGCTGGGGAGGGAAGAGATGATAGAAGGGCTTAGATTTACATGTTCGGTGATAAATTGGCTGACTCATGGAACTTTTATATTCTTTCTAAACTTAGGATTATTTGGGACTAAACAGCAAATAGAGACTAAGCAGAGTGTTGTTTTTGGTGGGCAAAGCAGATGAAGACGAAAAATGCGAGGCCAGCCAGACATGCTCCCGCAAGAACGATGTGAGAGGTGCCAGAGTCCTGGCCTTGTTCGTAGCCTGAAAGGAGAGAGAGAGAGAGAGAAAGTATGAGAGAGGGAAAGAGAGAGAAAGAGAGAGAGAGGGAGAGAAAAAAGATTGAGAGAGGCAAAGAATGAGAGAGAAAAAGGGAGAGAAAGGGAGAGACAGAAGGAGAGAGATAAAGAAGGAGAGAGAGAGAGGAGAGAGATAGAGAAAGAGAGAGAGGAGGAGAGATAAATAGAGAATGAAAGAAAGAGAGAGAAATAATGGGAGAAGTCTTCAAATACCCTCCCCCATAATCACGCACCTTCATCACTCTGCGTGTTCGGGAACTCTGGCTTCTCTGGGCATGCTCGTGCGATGAGATGCAATTCCGAGAAGACGACCGCCGATCCGTCCGAGAGCTGCAGTGTCGTTTTCGAGCTCTGGAAATTATATTATAGTATAAAATAAACATGAATTATATCTATTAGATAAAATTGAAAGCTACAACAAAAATCAAACCAGGTATAAGCCCTATCTCTTTCGTTCTCTACTTTTCTCTCTCTCTCGTAAATATGTGTATGTTCATATACATGTGACACACTCGATGAAGCGATTGGTGAGGAGATGGAAAGAGATAGAGAGAGAGAGAGCAGAGAGAGAGAGAGAGATGAGAGAGAAGAGAGAGAGAAAAAAGAGAAAATAGAGAAAATAGAGATAGAAACAGAAAGACAGGGGAGAGATCCACTTGTTGTGGAAGCATATAGAACATGGATTGAGATAAGCGATCAGTGTGAGATAGAAGCAGGAGAAAGGATGATAGAGAGCAAGCGAGAGAGAGAGAGAGAGAGAGTGAGCGAGAAGAGTTGAGAAACAGACAGAAACAGAGAAAGGAAGGATGCGGACGGCTGATTGAGATGACATCCTCCTTCACACTCTTCGATCTGTTTCATTGATTTTTGTAACTCTTTCGCAAGATTCCTTGTAAGTGTTCGCACATGTAAATTTTATGGTGATTCCGATTTTTTAGACTTTAACTAAAGAAATCTGTCTGTTGCCATACACGCGACACCCGTTTAATCCTCTCATCGTCCTGATCACGATGCCGCCTTCAACTCCATTTCGACAAAAACAAGACCCTCACGTAAAGGCAAGCCAAAGACTTATCATCTTACAAAACAAATTCCATAAATTTCTATTTAACCCACTTTGAAGCTTCTCACTGAAATAAAATGGTAAAGAGAGGGAGAGAGAGAGAGAAAGAGAGAGAGAGAGGCATACATTTGAAGAAGCGCAATCCGAGGACGAAGAGAAGTGGAAAGGTAAATCTTCCCTAATCATCTATTCATATTTCTATTTTAAATCAATTATTATCATTACGAATTTTACGAAAATTTAGAACGTATTATTCTTTAATTTAGAAGTCCAAGAAAACACGGAATTTCGTCGTCCGACGATGAAGATTAGTATTGGAAAGGCACACCCGAGCGCACTGCAAAGAAGTGACCTCACTATAAACGTTGCAGATTGGACTGCACGTTTTCTTGGGATACGAAGAGCAAGGTTTTTTTTTAAATGATTTTCCTTGTTGACGCTTGATTTCCTGTTTTTAAGGGCGCGTGAATGCCTTGTTCGAAGCACACTGATCTACTGAGGCACGTGCAGCACGAGTCAACGTTGCAGTACAAGTCCATCAAAAAGTGTTGCAAACGACCGCTTCGGGAACTGAAAGTGACCAAGAAGTCATCAAAGAATACGGGGCGTTGCTACTCATGTCGGTGTGTTCCTGCTGCGACGTATTCGAATTTGAAGAATCAAAAAGAATTTTTTACTACGATAATTTCCTAAAAGTGTGGAGTTTTGTTGTTATTATCACCAGAGGTGCTAACGGGCCCAAAAATTCTGCGGGCCGGCCACTTTGCACCTCTGATTATCACTTCAATTTCATTATAGAGGTGTTAGAATTTGATTAATAAAAAGGAGGTTTTTTTCTACAAGAAGCATTTCGATTTGAATAAACTAGAAATGGCGAGAAAGTGGTGCTCAAGGGGGTGCCGCTTGCGACGCTATCAACAAGGTTGGTGATCTAAAAATGGTATTTCCTTTTGACCGCACTTTAGACAATGAACGAACAATTGCCAAATGATCCGAAGATGGGTTGAGTTCCATGGAATACCCGTCCGCTCCGTGCATTGCTGTAACGGCGCGGACGTGTAAACGGTGGATGGAGATGGTGAGAGTTCAGGAGCTGGCTAGAGATGGGAGAGAGGGAGAGGAAAGAAACATACATTCATGAAGGAAGGATTGTCAGACATAAAGACGGATTATAAAAAGGAGGTTAAGAGAAAGAGTGAGAGAGAGAGAGAGAGAGAGAAAGAGAGAAAGGAAGAGAGAGTTTGAAAGAGCATGAGGAAGAAGAACAGAATTGAACGAAGGATGAGACCATTCATCTTACAAAACATTCTTATGCGCTGTACTCGGGCCAGGCTTCTCCTATGGATCATGTAATAGGTGATGATAAATTTTCCTCAAATCCACCTCCGATTCTCGGTTATTACTCTGCAGAACCGACTAGTCTCGACTCAGAAACGAAAAAGCATGCTGCTGAGCATCATAGAGCACTGGTGCGGATCTTCATCATATTTGTTCAGAGGGAGACAATTTGATACAGAGAGCAGCACTACGGGGCATCGAATTGACGGGCGAATCTCCATTCGATTCTGTCCTTCTCGAGATCACGAAAGTTAAACAGCAGAGTCGCAGAATACATTTGCGCGTGAAACTCGGCAACTTCTTCATGTCTGACGGATCAGCCGAGCATTACTTACTCGCTGTCCATGTTTTCTTTTCCTCTTGCTCCGTTACCACCTCTCTCCATTCCTTTCCAGATTGCATGTGTGTATGTGTCGAATGTTACTGTTTTCATTGCCCCCAGGATTGAGAATCTCTGATGCAACGTTGATAAAGCAAATCATATCTATACTCGCCTATCTCTCTTTCCCCCTCTCTCTCTCTCCCGCGTTCTACCCCTTTACAACTTTTCCGTTTTCATTGTGTTTGCTTATAAAGGCCATAGACCGCTTGAAATATTAACCAAATTGTTTTTTAACTACATCTGCGGAAATCATGCCCACAGATCAGTTCCAACCCCCCACCACTCCCTAGAGTGTGTTAATTTAAAAGCAATGAGAGTGGAATGGAGAAGAGATGTCGTCGTCGGTTGGGTGCTGCTCCCACCCACCGCTCTTGCCTTTCCTCGCTCTCGGTTTTCGGAATCTTTCCAATCTCAAGACGATGAAAAACACGGTATCTCTCCTGAGAGTACAAGGTATTCATCTCTTCGTGTCATGTTCCATCTCAACAAACATACTTCTTCCGTTTCTTCTTGTCCTCTTTATCTCAGCCCTTCTCTCAGAATTTACTCTCTTTCCTCTCCATCTCTCCCTCTCTCTTCTCTCTTGCCAATTTTTTTCTCTTGGTGATCTGTCCTCACTCTTTGTATCAGCCATCTCTTCCTTTGTTCCCCCTCACTCAGCATACATGCCCCTTGCCTTACCTCTCTTTCTCTCTATCTCAGTCCTTCTCTCAGTACTCACTCTCTTTATGCTATCTCAGTCCTTCTCTCACTACTCACTCTCTTTATTCTCTCTCTCTCTCTCTCGTTCTCTCTCAACCTCTTTCTCTCTCTCACACTTTTCTACTCTGACAGCTTCCTTCCCTCTACATTTCTCTAACTCCTACATACATATACATACATAATATATATGTTATGCTGCTGGTTCGGTTGGAGGCGATCGAAAAAGTGTGAACGCCTGAACTCATGCTTTCTCTCGACGCCAGAAGAATTGTCTCCTCCGACGCCCTCTCTTCTCTCGCCATCCAACGGGATCAATCATTCTTGTAATTAATCAACTTTTTGAGGACTACAAAGACTTTTGGCTATATTCTAGTGCTGGCGTTCCATCGAATTATAGGCGTCCCATGGCAATGAGACGCGTTTATTTTTCATGGGACGCCTACAATTCGATGGGAGGCGTAAACTAAAATAGAGCCAGACTTTTGACCCATTTCTTTCCATTTTCCATGCAAAAACAACGGGATAAATTACGCAAACGTATGATTCTCACAAGGGAACTTTCAACAAATGGCGGCCATTAGACATATGCATGTATGTACGTGCTACATACATATATGGAGGAAAGTCGATGGAGAGCAAGAGCACAGGGATATGGAGAGCAAAGAGAGAGAGCGATTGGAAAAGATATTGAAAGAAGGAGAAGGCTTCCCCAGCTGAAGAAAATGATATGAAGCAACATAGAGGAGAGAGGAAAGTGGAGAATGAGGGCGAGAGCAAGAAAGAGATGATATGTTCGTGTTTTTTTTATGATTCCTATAACAATTTGGTCGTGAGTCAGCTATTAGAACTGAAACATGTCTTTGATGCCTATGGGCATGCTAAATATATATATAAACAATGGTTTCACACAAATGGAAAGAATCAGAGAAAGAGAAAGAGAATTAGTTAATGAAAGAGAGAAGGAGAGAGAGAGAGAGAGAGCGGCAGTGAAGAGGAGATAGATGTTATAGAATCTGCTCTACTTTTTAATATGAACTCATTTCCCTAACTATATTGTAGATCAGTGTACGGAACCCATAGGATGTACATACATATTCATTCTCTCACAATCAGCAAGGCTTCCGATGCAACATATCTCCTCGGCCCCTATTGTTCTCCTCTTCGCTCATCCAAGCAGCGCGATATCTGCGCAAGTGAGAATGGTGACTGTCGTTGTCATGAACGTCCACGCCGTGCCGTCTGCGTTGCACATCAGCGTGATCGATAGGGTCATCGGCGCGTTCAGCGTTCCGGCAGCGCCAGCGTTAAACTGTAACAAAAGCGAAGATAAATTTTTATGTAAGGAACTGCAAGGGCATCCACCCCACAAAATATAGACTCGGAGTGTTCTTCCATCAACTTGTGACTATGTCCAGACCCTATTGATGCAAGCGATAAAGGATAGTTTTTTCAGGCTTGAGCTACCCCGACTTCTACTTTATGATTCCCCATAGCTCATTGGATTTCAGACTGTTGCGCTAGAGCTCGCGGCATCGAATCCGCCGGATGGCAATATATTTTGCCCAAATATATCCTCTGCATTTACCATCATTTACTATGTGTATGCACTACAGTTAGTAAGTCAATTGTTCTACTTGTTTTTCTTGTCACCCCTTCGAAAGTAAAAAAAAAAAGATTGCAGTCTAAATTACAAGGTACATGAAAAAGTGTAGGAGACGTCGTATGGAACTTTGTCAACAGTTACATAGTTTTATGACTTTACTCATTGCCTATGCGTACCTCGATGGTGGCGTCGTCTCCGTTGCAGACGAGGGTGCGCGTCGCGCACGTGCCGGACGTGTCGATGACGTCACTGGCGAAGGGGATCTCACCGGCGCCGCCGCGCGGAGTCACGGACACCAGATCCCTTGCGCACGTCTTGCAGGACGCGGCAGCTATGCAAAGGAATTTCTTTTCGTTTTATGTTAATTTTCTACATATATTCTCTTCATAACTGCAAATAATCAAACAAAGATTCAGACCTCGAATTCAATAAAGGATGATATAATGACACTGTGGAAAGATGTAGAGCAGAGTTGCTTTGATTTCTCGAAAGGAAACAACAAAATTTTTAATCACTTGGAAGAATTGGTAATTACCAGTAATCATTATAGTATGTAATGAAAATAGCTACGAGAAATGAAGTATGTACATACTCGTGGTGGTGGTTGCCACCGTGCTGGTGGTGGTGGTAGCCGGAGTGGGTGTAGTGGTGGCGCGCGTTGCGCCGCATCCGTTTGCGCTGTCGATGAGCAGCGACAAGGAGACGAGCGACACAACAACCAGCAGTTGTGACTCCCGTGGTCTTCCACTTCTGTTCAACATACAACATCAAAATTTAAACTACTACAAAAAATTATCAAATTATCAAGCATACTTCGTTTGACAAATGAACAACGGATACAAAGTCTCAACCGCGTGTCTACTCAAGTTCTTCAAGATAGACTTACCGTTTTGGGTGCATTGGTAACAGCTAGGCTTAGTTTGGCTTCGAACCAGCCAGATCGCTCGCCCATAGTCGTCTTATATGGCCATGCTTGCTCGCTGACGTCACCAGGCCAGCAACGGTGCAGCTTCATCCTTCCTCGTCCTGTTCTTTTTTTCCGTATTTTTCTCCCTCATTCTCCTTGCGTGGGCGAGTGGAGGAAGTTCGATCGAAGGCGTGGATCTCTTTTTTTCCAACGCCTTTTCCTTGCATCAATGGCCGAAAGGCACACTTTTCTACACATGGCCCCTGACCTTGCGCGCGCGCGTTCAGCCAGCGTACAAAATAGAGTTTTGTGACCGACAACACACAAATTGTGCGAGTGAGTGCACAAACCAGATTGGAAAAGAGAGATAATCGGTGTGAGGAAGTCAATCACTTCGATGCAATTCATTACGGGCAGCCATTATTTCCGAGCTCCCAATTTAAATGTTCTTCGCAGATTATCGATCGATCTGTTGCCTAAATCTCTATTCTGCACCCGAACAGTGTGACTTTCTTTTAGAGTTTAAAATTATCATGTGTAAATATCATTGTTATGCATATAAAAAAACCGTGGACCTTCCTGTCTAACGAGAGTCGCATGGAGGGACAGCGACAGAGCCTTCCAGGACATGGCGCTGGGCCGAGCACTCGGAGGATAGATATATGAGGTGATTCGAAGGAGAGGTTTGGTCTACATAATTCTCCAACCGTTTTATTTGCCTATAATTCTGAAAATGATATTATGAAAACGAATCTTGAGGTAGCAACGGGTTCGCTGTCGAAACTTCTTGCCTGCTAGAGCAAGAACACTTATGTTAGCTATTTTTATTGAACATTAAAAATTCATGAAAAATTTAGTAATAAGTTCACAATTTTCTAATTTACGAATTTTACATTCGGTAATAGGGACCATAATATGCTAATTAGCAAAAGGACGCCCCTATGAAAAACATTCTAAAGTGCATGTGCATTTCTCTAACGATACAAGTTTATTCCCACTCATTACGCTCAACTATCCGTCCGGTGTTCGGTTGGCTCCTCCGAGTCTCTCTTCAGCTTCTCTCTGTCTGAGTCCATCTCTCGCCAATGTTGCTTCTCAAGACTTGCTTCATTCTGCTGGTATGCGTGGGTCTCTCTAACACCAGCAGGAGGCCAGCGAAGGTAAGGAACAATTAACAACAGAGCGATAAAGAAGTATTATTAAAAACTATACATGACGCGATTTGCGAGAGAATCAATATTAATCAAAAGTGCTTGGGCCCTAGAAAAATCATCATCTCCGATTTTGCTTTAAAGTTGTTTCTAGGTAAAGTTAGACCCGCAGAATCGAATGGGATTGGTCTTGAAGCCTAAAAAATTCATTTAAAAAAGTTATGAAGAATTGAAAAACTGCGCATCTTTTTGAGAAGGTCGAGTTGGGCTCATGTTTAAGAAAATCTCTCCGCGCACAGTAATGCAATATACGTGAAAATTTTATGGTAGATAGAAAGATATTGCTTATATGAATAGTGAAAACAGAATTTGAAAATTTTCAAATATCGATTTTTTACGTGCTCTCAAACTCAATGAGGAATGTACATGTTATATTTCAATTTACGCAGACAGTTTTGAATGCATCGTATAGAGCATAAAAGTGGCTTTCTAATGATATATAGGATGTTTCATTTCGACGAACTATGCGGCTTTTGTATGCGTTCAGGTCATGCGCAACAGTGAAAACTGGCACAGAATCGCGGCGCGACGCGATATTTTTCGCATTCAAATATCGAATTTCTATATATCTAGTGGTATTTTGTTTTTTGATTTTTCTTTTTACTTTTATTTAACGATTAAGCTCATTTTTGAGCAAAAAATACACTTTTCCACCAAATATTAACGAATTCACTCTTCTCCGCAAAAGGAGACCGAGTTGCCGTGAAAGTGTGTTAAATTTGCTACAAAGTAACATTCTTGAAACATAAATTCAAGGAAGGTTTTTCTCGCAAAAAATCGAAAAGCGACTAAAATCAGCTATAACACTATGTAAATACACCAATTCACCAGATTTTCACCGCATGAATTAGAATATTCGAATGTGTAAATTGGAATATTCGAATTCGACATCCCTGGTGAATCTGTTGAATTGGTGTATTTACAAAGTGTTATAGCTGGTTTTAGCCGCTTTTCGATTTGTTGCGAGAAAAAATTTCCTTTAATTTAATTATCAATTGTTGTATTTATTCCGGACTCATTTATTGATTTTTATTGAATTATAATAAATAAAGTTATAATATAGTCTTAAAAAGAGAAAGATAATTTTAAGATTATCCAGCGTGAATAATTGTCTTCATTCAGAAGGACTGCTACGACTGGAACAGCGGCACAAACATCGTGTTGTCATGCCGCAAGAACACGGGTATCTTAAAGACCGATTACCGGTACTGCTGGCACCGACTTGGACATTCACTCAGCGACAAGCTGACGTGTTTTACTCAAGAAAACGAGCGCGATTGGAGGGGGCCATTTCCGAATTGCCATTAGGGTCAGCTGCTTATCATAATTTAGATGTCACCTCTATTTTAACAATATGTTAATTACTACAGGTTTGAGTGCCATAACTACGACGAGTCTCTTAGTTCGTTTTGTTATATTTTAGAGTGGAAGAACGGCAAATTCCAGCGACTTTCCTGCGTATGTGGCGACGATGGATTCGGAGGGGATTCGCAGCTGAATTTGTCCACGATCCCTGACGCAATCGATCGGATCCACCACTTCATTCGCAAGGAATATCCAGAGCAGGAGAGTGGCACTGAAACGATTGCCGTAGATACGGTAATCTATTAATTTTGGGTATTAACAGATAACAACTATATTAGAGAATATCTAAATAGACACGTTTAAAATGTATACTTGTAATAGAAACGGCAAAAGTTGAACTAATAGTTTTTTGCAACGTAGATGTTGGCGGCCCTGTATAAGCGGCTTCCAACAACTACAACACCACCTGCTCTTCCAACGACCACAAGGCAAGTCCGACTTTTGTACAATAATTCTTATAACAAGAAAATTAGCCAAATTTGCAGTTTACCGACATTGATGACTTCGGATGCCACAGAATTCGACATTTCGGATTTTACCGACCTCGCGACATCGCATGTCACTGAAGTGGACAATTCGAGTGCTACCTCTGAGAAGTCAGTTAAGAAAGCATGTCAGTATCCTTCGATCAAGGCCTGCCCTAGGAATTTTTTTCGAGTTTGTTCATGAAAATTGGTTACAGTATACAACTCGACGTGGCCAACAAAATAGGCTATATTTCAAACTTGAAAAAAATTTTCCGCGCGGGACCCGGTGCAGTAATATTGAAAATTTCACTTGTCATAACTCGCTTAAAACATATAGTTAGACAGCCATCGGAGTATCAGTGGATAGCTATTTCAAAGGGCTTTAATTTTCGTCTAGATGTCTGTTTTCATAAGATTTCATTTTGGGCCTAAAATACGGCCCTAAGTATTTTCGAAGGCGGTTTTTGGCCAACTTAAGTATTTTATGCTCATTTCTGCAAAACTGCTCCTACATAGGCTTAAAGTGCGTGAAATTTGCTACAACATATGTATCTTTCAAAAGAAATAAACGTCTCGCTCTTAGGTTCCCAAACGCTTGAACAAGATCCTGTGTAAAATGTAACACCGTGCAGCACATTCTGCGATCCATAACTGCGCTCAATATCAATATTACAAAATCGTAAGTATATCATCTAAGAGCTCTCACGGAGATCTTTAAATGTTACATACATTATTTTATTGAAAAGTTTCAATTTATATGGGAAATTTCGTTTTGTAAAATTAGAAGGCTTAAAAAACTACTTTAAAAACATTTTCGCCTGTGTAAACATACATCATAAGAAAGAGGATGAAATTTGCTACAAGATGAACTCCTTTCAATGGAATTCCATGCATACCAGGGGTGTATCGGAATTCCGAATTCCGAATTCCGACCTTGTTTCCCTTCCGAATTCCGGTTTCCGAATTCCGTTATGAAAGGGAGCCTTCTGAATTCCGAATTCCGAATGCCGTTATGAAGGCCCGACTTTTTTTTTCGAAATTTTGTAGCTCAGCCGTGCACATTTTATGTATTAATCTAAGAAGAAAACTGAAGCCAGCCCTGAGAAAATTGACGCCAGGTTGGCCAAATGTTAATGAAGCTTTCATTTTGAGTCGGGCGAAATTACAATGAAATGTTTGGTAATCTTTTGGGAAGCGCATTTTGGTAAAACTGAAATAAATTTCCAAACTTCACAATATATAAAGTGCTGACATAAACTGAAATTATAAAGTTATCGCGTCTAAAGTAGATCAGTCAGTGGTATGGGCCAAGGCACGGTACGGAACTCGATCAAAAAGGATTAGGTCTCTTGGACCCCTGGGGGCACGAGATACAGACCCCTCCAAAAGTCAAAAATTTCGTCTGACGCTTCCACTTAGAGCCACTTAGAACGAAAGTTCGATGAAGTCATATTCGACACAGTGTTCAAGCCGATTCCCTTGTTGGGCGGTCGGTTGGACGGTGCCGATGGTAGCCGACGTTACCCAGAAAGATGTGGTAGGGAGAGAGAGGTGAGTCGTATAGGAGCAGCAAGGCTGGAGATAAGCATGGAATTATCATGCTCGGCGATCTCCCTATCGCTGATCTTCTCCTCCGAGCCGACGATCAATAAAAATATTTGACAATGTTTTCTTCAGCTTTCATCAAGTTTTTAATGGCACGGCAGAGCACATCCACCATCTAATCTCATTGTTGTTTTATGCCCCAAGCGCGGGAGATAGGCCAAAATTAGGGCGAAAAAGTCCCATTTTTCTTATTGAAACTTGAAGTTCCGAATTCCGAATTCCGATTTCCGAATTCCGTTATGAAAGGGGGCCTTCCGAATTCCGAATTCCGTTATGAAAATTTTTATTTAGGTTATTCGAATTAGAATATTCCAATCCTTTTTTTCTACAGTTTTTTCATAAGACCTTGTTATCCTACTCTTATGGCTTATAACAAAAGATCGTATGCATGGAACTCCATTGAAAGGGGTTCATCTTGTAGCAAATTTCATCCTCTTTCTTATGATGTATGCTTACACAGGCGAAAATGTTTTTAAAGTAGTTTTTAAAGCCTTCAAATTGTACAAAACTAAATTTCCCATATAAATTGAAACTTTTCAATAAAATAATGTATGCAACATTTGAAGATCTCCGTGAGAGCTCTTAGATGATATACTTACGATTTTGTAATATTGACATTGAGCGCAGTTATGGATCGCAGAATGTGCTTGCACGGTGTAGAGCGAGACGTTTATTTCTTTTGAAAGAGACATATCTTATAGTAAATTTCACGCACTTTAAGCCTATGTAGGAGCCGTTCTGCAGAAATGAGCATAAAATACTTAAGTTGGCCAAAAACCGCCCTCGAAAATAATTAGGGCCCTATTTTAGGCCCAAAATGAAATTTTATGAAAACAGACATCTGGACAAAAATTAAAGCCCTTTGAAAAAGCTATCCAATGATACCTCGATGGTTGTCTAACTATATGTTTTAAGCGAGTTATAACAAGTGAAATTTTCAATATTACTGCACCGGGTCCCGCGCGGAAAATTTTTCAAGTTTGAAATATAGCCTATTTTGTTGACCACGTCGAGTTGTATACTGTAACCAATTTTCGTGAACAAACTCAAAAAAATTCCTAGGGCAGGTCGTAAAAGGGCCCTGCTCGAGTCTAATGGACATCCTGTCTTAAGAAGCGTAAGAAAACATGAGCTTATTTTTTCAGCAATCACCATCTTGGAACATAAGTAATGTAACGACAAAACTTCTGATTTTGTCTCTGAAAGAGTTTATATTTCCTGTATAAAAATTTTTACCTTCCTCGATTTAATCAATGATTTTAGTGCGCCAGTTCCACATCCATATCTGAGGCCCATCTTCACGTTTGCGGTATCAGTTTTCGAACAAAAAAAAAAGAGTTTCTAATCGCATCAACGATATATTTTTGTCCGTATTATTTATTCAAAAATATTTTTTCAAAAAACATTTTGTTTAATATTTAAAAATTTCAGTTCTTCTGGGTTGATGTTGGCTTCTTCGCAGTCGCTGTGCTCATTGCTCTGGGCGTCATTTTCCTTCTGGCATACAAAATCTGCATAGTGGTCCGATCCTAAAACATGAATAAAGCATGGCGGTATCATTATGAAAATGAGGAGAAACTGCATTTTATTTCGAGCAACGATGAAATGGCCTCTCCTGTTGGGCAATTATATTCATATAAATATTGCGTATTTGTTGTTGTTGTAATAGTGCCATGAGATTGGTCGCTCACAATTATTTTTTACAAAAGCCAGAGCCTATTCTCTTATTTCCAAGTAAAGTCACCAGCACATGAGTGCTTCTGCTTCTCTCATTGCTACTCGGCTGACTCGCGCCAATACTGGCGATGGTATCTCTGGAGACGCGGAGGCTGGCGTCCAACCCGCTTCCTCATCCTCTTCCTACGCCGCGACATCCGCAAAATTACGATATAAAATTTTCTGGTTTTCTATTGTTTCTGTTTTGTTTTGAACAAAAGATTGGCGCTCTTTTTAACAACCGGTTTTTGGCTTATTTTGGGAAAAACAATTTGTAGATATCCATGCATATATGCACATATATATATGTATAATGTATAGATATGTATAGTTGAAAGTTGAGGTCGCTCATATTGCCTAGATTTCATGGACTATAGTCATTTTCTGATTCAAATGTGTCATTGTTCTCTCTTTCTCTCTCTCTCTCTCTCTCTCTCTCTCTCTCTCTCTTACTCTTCTCTTCTCTCCTTCTATCGTCTTCTCTCTCGTTCTCTTTCTTTCTCTTACCGTCTCTCTCTCCCTTTCTCATTCGTTCCATCTTTATCAATCTCTTTTCTGTCTCAAAACAATGCGGTTCGAATGTTCCAATGTTGTCTTTTATGTCCAACTGACTTCCGGCATGGTACTCCTTTTTTCCTAAACAATCCTTTTCGGAAAGTAGAAAAGGCACTCGCCAACAGTGAAGTTGCATTCCGTTGCATCTCCTCCAAGACGATATCTTTTTACTCCAGCATATATCTTTTATTCTCTTTTCTTTCTGGAAAAAATTGGAAAACTTTCTAATAACCTGTTCACTCTCTCTCTCTCTCAACAGAGAAATATGTACATATATGTACATACATATATCTCTTTGCGCTATTTGACATTCTCTCTCACTCTTTATCTCTCTCCCTCTCTTTCTTTCTATTATTCTCAATCTCCCTCACTCTCTCTCTCTCTCTGCTATTCGGCTTTCTCTCTCTCTCTCCCTCTCTCTCTCTCTCTCTCTCTCTCTCTGCTAATAGGCTTTCCCTCTCTCTCTCTCTCTCTCTCTCTCTGCTAATAGGCTTTCCCTATCTCTCTCTCTCTCTCTCTCTCTCTCTCTCTCTCTGCTAATAGGCTTTCCCTCTCTCTCTCTCTCAGCTATTAGGCTTTCTCTCTTTCTTTTCCCTCGCTCACTCTTTACTTTTTCCTCAGCGTTGTTCAAGAAACATGCCAGAAACCCAGGAGAAGTCAGCAATGGCTTCGATCGTTGATTCCCCGTCACTGGGGAGAGCTTCCTTCATCGCACAACCAACCGCAGCACCTGCTGTCAACAAGGTCTACCAGCAGAGGTTCTTCTTGGTTTTTTATTGGCTAATGCTACATGGGTTTCTTTTATGGTTTTTATTTTGCTTACCCTCATTTACCCTTCTCTCTCTCTCTCTCTCTCTTCTATGCACATATCTTTCCCTCTCTTCTCTTTATCTCTTTGTCTCTCTCTTTTTTAGATGGTTCATCCTCGTGTGCCTTCTCGCCTTCTCCAATGCCACAGTTAGTCGATCAATCGAAAATTTGTCATTTTCAATCTCTATTTTCGGCTGCTTTTGGTGGTCGTCCCCTTTTTGCACTCACCTTTTCCGTCTCTTTCATTATCACGAAAGCTCAATCCACCATTAACGGCGTACTAAAAAAACCCCAACCAACCTTAGCTTATCAACCATTTTCTTTCTCTCTAGCCCATTTTTCTTTCTCTCTCGCACACTTTCTCTCGCTCTCTCATTCTATCTCCTTCCTCTCTCTCTCTCTCAGATGTGGATGACATACTCGTCCCTCTCGACAGCTACCGCACGCTTCTTCTGTGACCTGAAAGAAGAAGACGATTCTTGCCGTATTGGCATACGGACGACTCAGATTTTCCAGGTTATCAGCCGTTTTATTCTGTCCGATATTTATTTTCGTTTCAAAGCGGTCGCGGAAGAATATTGACTCCATGCAGAATTCAAAGTCTAAAGTGGTAATTTAAAACCTGTGTCTAATTCATTCCGAATATGTAAGTCGAAGACTGGTATCGTTGTCAGTCTTCGATTTACATATTCGCGAGGGTCGTCTCCATTCGGTTTGAGGGCCAACAAAGTCATGAATTATTGTAGATAATGGCAACGATTCTCGGCATCACGGGAATATTAGTCACGAATCGCTATGGAATCAAGTCATCAGTATGATTTTTTTTCTCCTTCTCTGCATCTTGTGTCTTTTAACTTTTCATCTTTTCAAACTTCACAAGATTACTGTTTCTTAGATGCTCGGATAGATTTATTTCATTCAGAGAAATGCCGTTTTATCCCATTCGAATTTCTCTGGACTGTTTATCATCTTTCTCTCCATCTCTCTCTCTCACTCTCGCCCATCCCATACAGGTGCTGACGGGTGACTCGCTGAACGTGGCAGGTGCCCTGGTACGCTCGCTGTCGTCTTTGCCAGTCTTCGACTTCCATATTCGTGAGGGCCTTCTCCATTGCGGTTAGAGGGCCATCAACGTCATGTATGGTGTATGCTAATTAAGTATGTTTGGTTCAATGACATCAGCCTTTGCAGGGTCGATCCTCGCTGCTTCTGCCCAGCCCTTTTTCTTTCCCAAGGTACACACCGAGAAAGATTGTGACGTGTGATGTCACAATTTCATGTTTCAATATAGTATTGATTTTACTTCAATACAATTGCATTCCATCGCCCATGTCAGTCACAATTTTGGATGATACATAAATTTTATGTCACATTTTCTTCAGTGCGTAGCCGAGAACTGCTTCCCTGAAAATCGGCGTACTCTCGCCAATTCGCTCTCTTTCATAGGTCATTTATTTTAAGTGTATTGTTACAAAAGTTCAAATCTGTGAATGTTACATTATTGTATAGCGAATCCTCTCGGCGTCGCTGCTGGCTCAGTCTTGTCGGCGCTGATGATTAATGACGATATAAAGCGTGACTCTTGGGATTTCTTCAAGCTGGTTAACAAGTCTTTTTTTATATATTTGATTTAATAAATACCACGTATATTTAGAAAACATCTCTTTCTCTCTCTCTCTCTTTCTCTCTCTTTCTCTCGCTCTCTCTCTTTCTCTATCTCTTTCGTTCTCTCATTCTCTCCTCTCTTTCTCTCTCTCTCTTTCTTTCTCACTCTCGTTCTTTCTCTCTCTCTCTCTCTCTCTTTCTCACTCTCTTTCTCTCTTTCTCTCTCTCTTTCTCTCTCTCCTTCTCCCTCTCGTTCTCTCTCTCTCTCTCTCTCTCTCTCTCTCTCTTTCTCTCTTTCTCTCCAATACAACGCTTCCTCCCGTCTTCAGAATGTCATCTTAGCGGTACTTCCCTCCATAGTGTTCGTGGCCTCACTCTTCATAAGCCATGTCTCTCCTCACTCTACTCCTTCCAACTGCGCTGCTGCTCCTGACTTTCTTCTTGGCATCTTCTCCGTATGTAAGTCAGTCTCTCTCTTTTTCTCTCTCTCTCTCTCTCTTTCTCTTTATCTTTCTCTCTCTCGCTCTCTTTCTTTCTCTGTCTCTCTCTCTTTCTTTCTCTCACTCTTTCTCAGACTCTTTCTCTCTCTCGTTCTCTTTCTTTCTCTGTCTCTCTCTCTTCTCTCTATCTTTCTCTTCTCTCTCTCTATCTTTCTCGCTCTTTCTTTGTCTCTCTCTATCTTTCTCTCCCTCTATCCATCTCTCTCTTTCTCTATCTCTCTCTCTCTCTCCCTCTCTTTCTCTCTTTCTTTCTTTGTCTCTCTCTCTCTCTCTCTCTCTCTCTCTCTCCAATGGAGCTTCTTTCTCATCGTCGATGACGACTTCTGCTCGCAAATGGGATATCCGGCGAGCAAGCATTCTTTCATTCAATCTCTAGCATTTGACTATTTATTACCAGACCATTTAACAAGAATATATTTGGGTATTTAGCTGAAAAAAAATAGTTTTAAAAAAGAACATAAGTTTAGAAAGGACTGCAAGGGTTCCTGCTTGCGCTGTTCGCTCTGGTCGGCAGCGCCGCGTCCATTGCGGCCAGAGCATTCGTGGTTCGGACGAAGATGTTCAAGAAGGTTTTAATTTCTTCTCTTTGCTTCTTATCCTATCCACTCCAGAGTAGTGCGGGGCTTGCGCTTTAGAAAAGAGTCCATATTCAAAGTCACATTTACTTGCTCGAAATAAGCTCCATTTTCATATGTTCAAGGTGATGATTATCTGCCTGACTGCGTACTTCAGCACTGCTCTTTCAACGAATTTTGTTAGTCACTCAATTTTTTTTTCTTCTGCTGCTTCTTTCTCTCTTTCTTTCTCATCTCCAATCATTGCTCCATAGCTAGCTTGCGGTCTTTCACTGTCTGACCTTCCCACCGATCTCTTTCCCTCTGCCCCTCACTCTTTCTGCCTCTCTCTATCTCTGACCCTCTCTCTCCCTCTCTCTATCCAGTTCCTACGCCACAGTCCGACCGTGCAAGGCTGGGAGTCTGTCATTCTGCTCGTGCTCTCCGCCCTCCTCGGCTTCTTTGGCGTGCCAGTCTTCGCAATCGGAATTGAGCTCGGCATCCAGACGGCCTTCCACGTTGTTGAGGCCACGTCTTCAGGGATTATCGCCATCTTCAGGTGTGTTTTTTAAGGCAAAATAATTTGACATCTATCTATGATATATGAGAAAGCATGAATATAAATGATATAATTCACCAATACGGTTCTAGATCCGAGTGGCCTCTGGAGAGAAAACAAGCACATGAGTGCGGAAGACGGCAATAACATATAGATATGTCTAAATGGAAAACACAATTACATTGTCGATATCTACAATGATTGAGCTTGCAAGAGGGACTGCAAAGCTAAGCAGGACTCTATTTGACACTCTTACATATGAACTTCAACACGCTGAAAAGCACATTTTTCTTCACAAGGGCTGATATTGCGCGCGTTCAAAAAGCATGCACTGAATTCTTTTCCGGCATCGATTTCTGTGACCGACAGCACACAAATTGTGCGAGTGAGTGCACATACCAGATTGGAAAGGAGAGATAATCGGTGTGTGATATCGTCAATCACTTCGATGATATTGCTTATGGGCAGTCATTATTTCCGAGCTCCCTATTTAAATACTCTTCGCAGGATTTTGATCGATCTCTTGACTAAACCTCCAGTATGTATGGTGGTGACCTTATTTAAGAGCAATCCTAATAATTAACATGAGTAATACCGATTGTTTTGCATTGGAAAAAATCATCAGAATTACGAATGTTAAGTTTTAGCATCTAGGACATCCCGCATGGAGCAGACAATCTTCCTGTGCAATGAGACGCCGGACACTCGGAGGATGGATGTACGAGAGGATAGGAGAAAAAGGTTAGACATAGGGAGAGAGAGTGAGAAAGATAGAGAGAAAAAGATAGGGAGTGAAAGATAGAGAGAGAGAGAGAAAGATAGAGAGTGAAAGATAGAGGGAGAGAATGACACAGAGAGAGAAAGATGAGAGAAAATGATACAGATAGAAAGAGCCGAATAGAAGCAGAGCATGGAAGGAGCATGGAAGACATCTGTTTGAGAATACATAGGAGGCATTTGTTTCCACGTCCATTTGTTCATCAACTCGTTATCCTAGTCGATGTTCCCTTATTCTGGAATCTGCCAACTCTTGGCACTGTCCAAGGAAGTGTTAAGATAGCTACTGGCAATGAGAGAGAGAGAGATAAAGAGAGATAGAGAGAGAAAGAAATAAAGAGAGAGAGAGTAGGCGAGAGACGGCAGAGAAGAGGCCGCTCATTGTGAATGACCGAGAGCAGACAGTAAGCGTAGTGAGTGAAATGCGAGAATGATTGAGAAAAAAAGATAGACTCGGAGTGTACATCCATCAACTTGTGTTTTTTTATCCGGAGTCTATTGATGAAAGCGATAAAGCATTGTTTTTTTCTTCTCTCTCTCTGTTACCCCCGACTTCTTCTTCTTTATGACGCATCGGCGTACGCTTTTTTATCATAAACATTAATTTTTTTCCGCCTGCTGATAGACGTACCCTTTGGTTGTCCTTTTCTCTTCTATAAACGGTGACTGTTTGTTTTCTTTTCTCCTTCTCGCCGCGCCTGAAAGTAGGCTTCATCTCTTTTCCAGGTTGAAATATTTTGGTCGTTAAAAAAATTTGAAAGAAATAAGACACTCTTTCTGTTGTTAATTGATTATAAAAGAGACGTTTGTTGAATATGAACATATGTTGTATGCATTGCAGACTACATGACTAATATGAACAAGCACAAGAACAAAGCAGCTTCTTCAAATGCTTCCAGCTGCCGTGCAACCAATAAGATACATCGAAAGTCGACATTTAGTGGTCAGTTTGGCTACAGTAGCCAATACATACAAAAGTCAATATAAATTTGCTTTCTTTTTTCTCTTCCTTTCCATTGTAGCATGCAGCTGATAGCAAGCGCAATATTTCTCTAATTTTCGAAAACATGCTTCCTTCTCCACTTTGCGAAAAAGAAGAATAACCGATCGTTCGCAGACTTAGTCATCATACCTTCTTTTTTGTTGTTGCTCCTTTTTATTAACAATATGATGATGGTCGGTTGCATTTTGTAAACCCGGCTTCTGGAAGTTGTATTTTCTATTTAATAAAACTTTTGAATTCTCTTTTTATTTTGGCTCTTTAGAGTTGCTGAATAGCTATAGATAAGCATAGGAATGCAATTTTTCTTTGCGATGAGTCATAGATTTTTTTTCTTACACGCATTTCTCCTAATCGAATGACATGCATAGTAGTAATGTGCGTCTAACATTTTCACTTGTTCCTTGCATTGACTCCGCTTCCCTTTCCTTCTGTGTGCATGATATTAGTTACAGTCTAAAAAAAATGTCCCTAATTATATCAGTTTCTTTTTGTGTGCATAGCAACAAATTTTTAGTAGTGTAAAACTTCATGGATGAATGCTATTTTTGTTCAAAGTAAAGTTCTGAACTATTGTATTCGATTATATACTATTAGAAGCGAATGTCACGTGCGGCGCCTCCGTCTTCCTCGAGGGAGACGCCTCCGGCCTCTTCTCTCCAAGTGAACACTGTTGGCCGCGTCGCCCGAACGAAGCGGCCAATTGTCCGGCCACCGCCGCCTCCAACAACGCAGAATCCGACACAGGATCTACCGGACGAAGAGGGAGACGTAGCATCGCGGCCCTCCTTGGTCACCGGTTCGAAGGGAGAATCTTAGACTATTAGAACAAAAAAATTTGAAAATGTCTTTTTTGACAACCATTCAAAAAGCGGGAGAACATTGTAGAGTGTATAAGAATTGATAGAATTATAATAATTGATTAACAGAGAAAATACAAATAAAAAAAAAGACGTTTACAGAGTGCCCGCCAACAAAATCTCAAAGTGATCCGCCAACACCGAGTGCGGCGGACAACTTTCCAAAATTCCCGTCTGTTTCTGGTGACCGCGTTAGTCTTGCGCACTCACCTTTGTGTTAAGTCAATTTGAATCCAATTATCGTTTTATTGTGAGATGGACACAGGGATGCTATTGGGTGTACAACGTCAACTTCGACGCGGGATACGAGAGGGAGAGAGATAAATAACATTATCATTTAGTGTAGCTCTAAAATCATGCACCATACAGCAATCCTCACTGGTGCTCGCGGGTGTTGCTGCTCGAGGCGAGCAGCCCGCCATCATTAGCGCCAAGGACACGACGAGTAGCTGCGGTGCAAGCCCGAAGATTCGAACGTTTGAGGTAGCGAATTGGAGTTTTATTATGTTCACATTCCTAATTGTAAAGAGCTGCTAAATGCAATTATAAAAAATGCACTGGCGAAAAACTTTATATAACAAACCAAAAAAGATAGAAAAAAGATAATAAGAACAAAAAAAACGTTGCAATTCCAGGCTCCAATTTCGGTTCGTGAGCGTGCGCGTCTTCTTGAGAATCGGCTCGTGGAAGCAGCAGACTCGGTCGCAAAGCGAAGCATGCCTTCGAGACCGCAGCAGCTGAGACAAAAGAGGTTGCTTGCTTGTTTTGCTGTTTCGCTCCTTCTCATTTTGAAGGAAGTTTTCCATAGAGCGATAAGGATAATTTAACCATTTCTAGGCTTATTCTTTGGCTATTTCTCATTTTACAATTGAAGTTTGCATGTGGCGGTAGTGACAATTCACCTTTTGCTAGGCAATCAATATAATATTGCAGATGAAACTGACACTTATGTATATATTTTGTAATTCCAATTCTTCTTTTTAAAGGAGGGCGATCACCGAAAAGTCATTGCAGATTTATGAAAGATCATAGCTATTTTCGAATAGTCTCGGGCATGAGGAAAAAGAAAAGGCAATTAAAAAAGTACAAAAAAGTTCCACATTCAAATATAAGATGCTTGAAAGTGCAAATTTTGAATGAATTTGTGATTGGTGTCAGTGCAAAAACATGGTATTACAGCACATGACGGTAGATTTAAGGCCTCGTACAAATCGCGGAAAGATAAAATTTACAAACATTTTAAGCATTTTTTGTTTTATGCTTTACCACCTTTCTCATGTTTATTTTCTACAATAAACTAAAGAATATTAGGCAAAACAGTATCAAATTAGTAAACGAGCAATAACATCTCGCTTCGAAAAAAGAACTGCATTTTCGAAACAAGCGCTACTTTATCGTCCTCGTTTACCGTACTTTTTTGAGCAATTAAATGGACTTCCGTTTGAAACCTTTGCACGTTTGAACATACAATTGCAATTTTTTGGTGCTCGCCCTTCTTTAAGTAATTCCGTTCCAAACCGCGACGCATCAGCCGATTTGACGCCGCCACCAGCGAATGAGCCAGAGGAAATCGATGAGAAGAAGGCTAGAAGTTTCTCTATTATGCAAATTCCGGGCTCCTTTATAATTTTATGAATCTATTAAAAAGGATTTATTGCTTTATGAATCCATTAAAACGGGATCAATTTAGTTGCACCCTGCCTATCTGACGCCACCATCAAAGGCCAGTGTTTCAAATAGGCTCGCAGGTCCATCTTGCTCCCCTAATGAGCAAAATGTTAGTCTTAAGTGACTAACGGACTTCATCTCTAAATGTTAACAAGATGGAATTTCAATTTACTCGAGTGATTAATGAGATTAATGAGACTCTCTTTAACAATCAGGAAACACGAAAAGATGTTGAAGTCACTCTTGAAGTTCCGCCAAAACCATCCGTACTCTCCAAGTTTACCAAGGCAAGTGAGCTTGCTTGCTATCACCCCATCAACAGTACAGTTTCAACGAGACATTTTTAGGCCTTCTCAGATGCAAGCTGCGACTCTTCAGCTCCTCGCAAATCGACCAAGTTCAGCATGCCGAGGATAGCACTAAATCCGTCGAAGAAGAACAAGTTTGTTTTAGAAAAAGATAGGCAAATCTTGTAAAACCATTTATGTATTTACAAAAAAACTTTTTTTTGCTTGAGGAAGCTTCCTCCGCCACCGCCGTCGCCAAAGCTTCGCTCGCCACCGTCGCCAGGTGCACTGAGTCGCACGGCTAGCTGCCATGTGGTCATGGCAGGGGAGGTCTGTACATACATTCGTTCAATTTTTTTATATATTAAAAATCGCTGTCTTATGGTTAGGAATATTTATTTGTTTATTTTAAATACATACGTATACAATGTGTATATACTTTTTGCATTAACTTTAAAGGAGAAGTCCGACGAGCATGGCAACCCCTCTCATCTGCATCGCACGCTAACCTTCATTTCCACAAGCTCGTCTGAGCGATCCGAAACGTCGCTTGGTCTAAACCTTTTTTATATTCTTCTTTTTGCAAATTGAACAAAGCTCTGACCTCCTTTTATCCTTTATCTCAGAGCCGTCAACATCGACCGCTCATGCCTTGGACGAGAATGAAAATGAGCCCGAGGAAGAAGACAATTCGGAAGAGCATAAAGAGGCATTTTTTCTCATTACTTTGTTACAAAAAAAATAATTATTTTAAAGTCCAATTTACCAACTCTGTTAAGAGAAAGCGGCTCGCGAAGCTCTTCCACGCCGCCGACGAGATTCGTACGGTGGAGGCGTATTTCGTTGAATACTTGCGGCTTATGCTCATTGTGCGAGTTTTCACTCGATCTTTTGAGTATTTTTTTGCTTTAATAAAATTTTTTAAATGAAATTTTTGTTAAAAACATGAACTAAAACGAACTTTTGAAAGTTCGAAGCAGAGTTGCACGTTAAAGGATTACCCGATGCGTCTGTTCTCCGAAGGGCTTCTCCCATCGCCAACTCCGCCGACGGCACAAGTGAGATCCACGAGTCCTTCGAAGGCATCTACCGAGTACGTCGCTCCGCGATTCCACATCGTGCACATCCTGCAGAAGATGCTGTTACCTTACTACGAATTCCACAAGAACTTCCTGCTCAGGGACATTGAGCGAGTCATGGAGAACTGGTGATTCATATTGATTTTGTTGAGAAACACCGCTTCCTACAACTAAAGGAGCCGTTTACTGAATAATCAACAAGTGGTTTTATGAACGTTATTTTTTTCTCTTTTCGCATTTGTCTAAAACGTAGCTCCAGCAAATTAGAGTCATTTGTTCTGCTTTTTACAAACCTACATGGCGGCAAAATATGGCACTGTCCAAATTTGGTTACTGTTGGTGCTAGCCACAAGCCTCTTTCGCGATTATTATACATAAATAACAGAATGGAACCAGTTGATGGATGATCTAAGGTCATCACACAATCCAAACATGTCAACCGTGTTCATCCGTTCAGTCGACTTCTTCAAGCAGTGCGTGCCGTTTCTAAAACAGAAGGCTAGAGATGATCCGACTTTTTCCAGCCAATAAAATTAATCCCACACCAGCCAACTACTAACACTAGACATTTTAGCAGAGTATCGTCGAAGAATTTCGTAATCTTATCAGCGACAACGCTGAATTCGCTGCAGTTACACGGAAAGTTAGTGCCATTTTTCCTCTTAATATTTACTTTTCGATTTATATTTCTTCGGAAATATAATGTTCTTTGCTACTTTCCAGTTTGAGAAGAACGAGTTCACGCTTGGGATCGGCGACATCATAAAAGAGCTTGACAGGGTATGGCTTAAAATTAATATATTTTATAAATATATTTTATATATTTTTTAATTTAAAATTTAAAAAAAATCTTCATTGCATACATACGTTTCAGGTTCATCAAAACTTCATGCGCTACAAGATGCTAATGTCTCGATACGCTGAATACTTGGAGAAGGAGAGCGAAGAGCACAAGAAGAGTCTCGGTGAGATCCACCTTGATCTTTGATCTTTCGGGCAAGACCAGATGACTGCCATTGGCTGGTCCTTGGCTCCCTCGGGTCGCCCCCCCCCCCGAACCCATGGAGCGGGGCTTCCCGAGGGTGGTCGCTCGCCATGGGGCATTGCACACTCTAGCAGATTGCACATGTTTTCTCCACTTCTCAAATCGTGATTATAGTTTTTTTATCTACTTTATCTTCCTATAAACCATGCTATATGATATACATACGTGTATCAGTTTTTGTAACAGTAAATAAAGGTTTTTTTTATATACCATCTTACATTATATTGAGTGCCACAATAAAAAAGTTATTTTTTGAGTCGTCATCGAAAAGCTGGAACGCGTCAGTCAGGAAGCGAATGTCATGGTCGGACTGCCGAGCGGCGAGGAGCTCTTGCGTCTCTTTGAACGATTTCAGGCGTCTATCAGAAGATAATTTTGATCGTTTATTATACTTTTTCTTTATAATTTTAATCTTTAATTTCAATATCCATTTATGTCAATAGTATTTTGCGTTGTCAGGGCGACTTTGACGTCTTCAAGCCGGGCCGACGATTCATCAAGGAGGAGAAGGTGGAGAAGCAGACGCGGAAAGAGAGGAGCACAAGGATTCTAGTCTTGGTCAGAGAGATACAGTATTTTGGAGATTGCTTAGAAGATAGAAGCGAGGAAAAATTAATTTGTAAATTTATTAATTAATTAAGTTCTCGGATCGCCTTTGGATTTGCCGACTGTCGCTGAAGAATCCGCAACAATTCGACCTTTCGCGCAGCTACAAGGTGACGAGTGCTGAAAAAATCTGACGAATTCTCAACTGGTCAACAACTCAAAAGACTATTAAAGGAGGGCGATCACCGAAAAATTATGTAATATTTCAAATTACCGCGGCCCTTCGCACTATCATTAGCGCGTGCTATTTTCACGCAGCGGGTTTGTGCGACCTGCGAAAGATCACGCGAGAATGAGAGTGAGGAATCACAGGGCAGACGCGGAAATTCGAACCTGCATTAAATATTTTTCGGTGATCGCCCTCCTTTAAAACTACACTATTGCATTCATTTTCGTGTAGATCAACGTTGCGGGCATTCAAGTCGAAGCGTCCAATCACAGTGAATACGAGGATTATCTCGAGATCTGCAGCAAGGAGAAGAGCGTCGGTCTTTGGTTCAAGTATGCCCTTTAATATACAAATGAATACCGTTGAAAACATCATAATTAGTAACATTTATTTCTAATTAACCTTATTTACAGGTCGAGATCATAAAGAACCTTCTTCGCTCTATCTATCTCTCACTCTCTCCATTTTTCTTTGTCTTTCCATTTTCTCTCTCTCTCTCTCTCTCTCTCTCTTCAGAACAGCACGCTCCCGAAATGATTGGAAAGAATTGATCGAGAAGGCGCGAGAAGAGACCCAAAACCATCAGAGAATGACCAGCGAGCGAAGCCGTGTTTCCATAAGAGTAACACAAAAATTTTATGCAGAAATTATGTGCAAAATGTTATAGATATTTGATTTTTTGAGAAAAAATAAATTTAAAAAAAAATTGTGAAGAAGTAGAAGAAAATCTACGTCTTTCTCGGCAGGTTTCTCAATGTTGTTACCCTACCTTCTTGCAGGCTCCGCGACCCAAGTCGGCAGCAGGGTCGCCTGATCGTACCAGCTCTCAACGGCGCAGCGTGCCCGTCATGGGATCGGCCTGCAATGAAGTGGGGGTGTTTTTTCTTAGACGAATGAACCGATTTGAGCATACATATTTAGTAAAACCTTATTAACCTTTGATGTCTGTCTACAAATTGAAAAAAAACCTACTTTCTTACAGCGTTCAATGCCTTGCGTCAACGAAGAGGAGCTGTCCGATACGGAGACTCAAGACACTGTTTCCATAGCTGATGGTTCGCTAAAAACATATATATGTATGTATGTAATCATGAATAGTTATAGTACGATTGTTGGTAGAGTTGGCTTTTATCTTTCTATTTGAGTCATATCAGAACAAAAGAAAACAGGGACAAATCCGCACGGCAACTCTTGTGCGTTGACACAATGATAAGGCTCTGTTAAGGCTCTGATAAAAGACTGATAAAGGCTGTTAAAGGCGACGTCGGCGAGGTCGGCCGTCCCGTGTGGATCGCGGACGACTTGGCCACGGAGTGCCTCATGGAGGGCTGCAGTAACACTTTCGGCATCTTTCGCCGGAGGCATCACTGCAGAAACTGCGGACTGGTTGGCTTTCTATCAGCACCTTGTACCGTTTATGGTGCCTTCAAATTTTTATTTTTATTTTTTATTTTTTTATATTTTTTTATTTGTAATATAAAGACGTTTATTAAAACAAATTAGTAATCAACTAGATCTTATTTTGTAAAATAAAACAGCAATCAATTGACCAAAAAGCATTTGACCAAAGATCATGCAACCTCCTCAGTTGATCTGCGCGGAGTGCGGCGGACGGGCGCCTGTGCCGCGCGCCGGCTTCACGCGCGGTCTCTGCTGCTCCGAGTGCTATGATGACATTGCGAAGATGTGTCAGAGAGCTGCATGATAATTAGAACAGAGAGAAAGAGAGAAATAGAGAGGGAAAACAGAGATGGCAGAGATACAGAGAGGGAAATAGAATGAGAAAACATATATAGATGAGAGAGAGAAATACAGAGAGAAAACAGAGATGAGAGGGAGAGGGCTGGAGAAAAAGAGATTGACAGAGTAGCAGGAGATTAGAAATATGTATGTAATAAGAAAGAGAAACAGAGAGAGAGACAGGGAGAGAGACAGAGAGAAATAGAAGGAGAAGACAGAGATAACAGAGATACAGAGAGAAATAGAGTTAGAAAACATATGTACATAGATGAGAGAGAGAAATACAGAGAGAAAACAGAGCTGAGAGTAGAGGGCTGGAGAAAGAGAGAATGACAGAGTAGCGCGAGAATATAAATAATAAGAGAGAGAGACAGACAGAGAGACAGACAGAGTGAGAGAGACAGAGAGAGAGAGAGAGAGAAAGAGAGATAGAGAGACAGAGATAGACAGAGAGAGACAAAGGGAGAGAGAGAGAGAGAGTAATTCCAGTCGACGAAGGCACCCTCTTCCCGCCTCGAATGCTCTGCAGACTCGGCGGCGTCACCTACGTTGAGCTGTCGCGCAAGAAGACAAAGAAGAAGAAGGTAGGTTTTTATTTTATTTATTTTTTATTTTATTTTTTTTTTGAAATATTGAAACATTTTTATTTTTATTTTTTTGAAATTTTTAATCATTTCTGATAACTCTGATAAAGATAAAGCTCTTGCTACAAGAGCACCCCCCCCCCTCCCCAAAACATTGTGAGATCATCGGATGCCTCGAATTCATCGTATTCATATATGTACATACATACATACATATGTATATCCAATGCACATCCTATGACCATTCAATGTTGGACGAGTACTGTAGTTCCGTGTGTTTTGTCTCGTCTTCAATCGAAAATATAATATGTTTCCGAACAATTGAAGAAGAAACGTGATGGCGACGACGAGGACGATGACTTTGACAAAGAAAGTCGCAAGAGCACAAAGGTTCTTCTCTCATGTTTCTCTCTCTCTCTCTCTCTCTCTCTCTTTCTTTCTCTCCCTATCGCGCTCTCTTTTCTCTGCCGGTCTCTCTCTCTCTGTCCCCCTGTGTCTCTCTCAGTCTCTCGCTTTCAGTCTCTCTCTCTCTCTCTTAGAGTTGCACAAAGCTGGAGCACGTGAACCCGGCCTCAATGTTCGAGCCTCCCAAGCACATGGGCTTCAAGCGGATCCAGCACATTGACGAGCGACTCCGCGAGGGCGGAGGCATCTGCAGCAAGATTATGTGGAGGTTACGACGCTTCTCTCTCTCACTTTTCTCTCTCTCACTTTTTTCGTCTCTCCTTCATTTTCTCACCCTCTCCATAGTTGTCTTCATCTCTCTCTCTCTCTCTCTCTCTCTGTGCGTGTCTCATTCCTGCTGTCCCTATCGTAGTCTTCTTCTCTTTCTCTCCTCTCTTTCTCTCTCTCTCTTTCTCTCTTTCTCTCTCTTTCTTTCTCTCTTTCTCTCTCTCTCTCTCTACTGCCATGTTCATCTCAAGCCATCTTCCACAGAAATGAGAACGGCGAAGAGTCCGAGCGGTACGCGCTGCTTGTCGAAAATGGGCACGTCCTCAAGATATTCCGCGCCCGATTGGTAAGCACCACTCAATTTTTCTGTAAATTTTAAAGATTTATTAATTATCTGCACTGCCTTCTTACCATTATCATCCTAATTAGGATCCTTTTCTGGTGCCTCAACTCTTGAAGATGGCAATGATTCGCAGGATAAACGGCCGATCCTCGTCCTAATGCTGCATGACTATCGCCTCAGTATGAGTGAAGAGGGCGCCGGAGACGGAGTGACCTTTGTGCTCGAGCATAGAAATCAGGTTTCCTCCTTTCGCCTCTCTCTCTCTCTCTCTCTCTTTCGTTCTCTGAATCTCATCCTATTCTCTCTCTTGTCCCACTCTTTCATTCTCTCACACTCTCTCCATACTTTGCGCTTACTCCCTCACTCTCTTCTTTTCTGATTCTCTCTCTTTCTCTTTCTCTCTCCTTTTCTGATTCACTCTCTTTCTCTTTCTCTCTACTTTTCTGATTCACTATCTCTCTTTTTCTCATCTTCTCCGAAATTCGAAGTTGAATGTAATTGAAATAAATGCTGGGAAACCGCTTTGCTCGCTCAGGTGCCGTCAGATCGCGTCTCACACAAGATCACATTCCGTGTTACGAATGAGAAGGCTTCGCAGATGTATGCTATTCTGGCTTACTTTATCCATTATTCATTCTTTATTGACTTTTTCATTGACTGATTTCCTTAGGTGGAGTGAAGCACTCGCGACTACGCTGGCAAGTGATGGTTGACGAGCTTTTCAAGAGCTTCTTGCAATTAGGTTCCATTATATAACTTATCCCATATATGCATGTATGCATGTATAGGTTTGCTTTCAGAGTGAGAGAGGTTCATCCCAGCTACCTATTTTTGCATTTCGTTTACTCTTTTTTATTGCGTGGAAGTAGACTGATAAATGATTCTCATTGCTGTGTTCACAACGGAGAGAGAATGAGAGAGAAAGATAGAGAGAGAGGCTAGAAAGAAAGACAGGGTGATAGAGAGAGAGAGAGGGAGAAAGATTGAGAAAAAGCGTAATTTTAAAATGAACTTTGTTTACCGTCTCGTTACACAGTACTTATCTATAGTAGGCAGATACTTTGTGAACACCTTGCACTCATGAGATTTCAAAAAAAAACATTGCACGTCACCAACAGAGATGCGACAAAAAACTGTTAAGAGTACAAGGCGAATATGTAAAATACATACATAGACCTTTGACAGAGTGCACAGAAGTGATGAAGCAGCTTCTGTCAAGAGAACATGGGTTAAGCAGGTCTATATGCAAAATGAACGATGAAACCATAAATTTTTTTTCTTATTCAGTTTGAAATTTAATTTGTTAGGGATATAAAGGCATAGAGAACTCAACTAGACAAATGCTGTGTCGAGAGGGTTGCAAGAAGCACACTGTGAATTATTGCTTTTCCTGCTCTCGCTCTCTCCATCTCTCTCTCTCTCCATCTCTCTAGCTCTCTCCATATCTCTATCTCTCTCCAGCATTCTCTTTCTGTCGACTACGGTGGAATGTGGCATGTTGGACGACTGATCCATACGTCTAGAAGCAGGTGAGACAATCCCAGGATCTCCAAGGATTATTCGGTCTATCCACTTTCTTACCAAAACACTAATTAAACACTTAACATGGAAAAGTAATGTCATTGCCGGAAAGGCAAATTATTTACGGTCGATATCAAGAACACGTGTACACAGAATGGACAACCATTTATTCAGTGATACTTTCACGCAACGAAAGAAAATGTCAACTAAATTTAATAAATAAAAAAAGTAAACTGCGGTGAACCACTCTCGTATGACCCCAATAAGGTGACAATGAAGAAAGAAGCCCTGAGCTAAGAATATGCGACGAAAAAAGGCATACCAAGTGATCGCAGAATCAGGAAGCTTCTTGTTAGCAGCTATGTGTCATCTCGTTTGGTCGTAGAAGATGGAGACATTCTCTAGTACTCGTTGGCAATGATGGGATCCGTGGTCTCGAAGACGATGCTGAGTTACTGCTGGATCAAAACTCTAGTCCCTCCTTAAAGTGAGTCTTTACCTGTGAAGAGGATGGGCAGCAGATATGTAAATATGCAAATATTCTTAAAGAAAAATACATCAAACTATTTGTGCTGTAGAGTTATATGTATTTCAGCAGATGACGAGATCTTCTGTCTCATTCTCCCTCTCTGACCTTTTCACCACTCTCTGTTTTTTCATCGTTGATATTCTCCGATTCTTCTTAATTAGTAAATCTATTTATTGCTTCTACATTTGTGGCATAGAGAAGAGAGGGAGAAACAGAGAGAGAGAGAGAGAAACAGAGAGAGAGAGATAGTGAATGAGAGGAAGAGTACGAGAGATGGATGGAAAATAGTTCTCTATTGAGCTGTTCGCATTCAAAGTGGCGTAGTTGACCGATACGTCTTTTTTCCCACTACAAAAATTGACACTTTTCAGACACAAAGTTGCACTCTACCTCACTCACTTTCTATCAAATTCTTTGTCCTCTCCACGATTCTTTAAGTGAACTACTCTGGATTCGTTATTCTTGTAGTAACTTACGGCTGTCTTTCATCCATTCTCTCAACTGTTGTAGAAATTATTGCTTTAATCTGCTCTTAGGAGTTCACTGTTGGAAGATGAAGCCTTGTGAGCGTGGCTTAAGGAGGGCGAGAGAGGGCGACCATTCTGAATGGAGATGGCGAGGTATCTTTCATGATGAGCCCGGTGACGAATCTCGCTCTTTGGGCAGGTAAAGAAAGAAATTCAGCAAAAAGTGTGAGTGAGTGAGTGAGCTAAAGAGAGAGAGAAAGAGAGACAGAAAGAGAGAGAGAGAGAGTGAGAGAGAAAGAGAGAGAGAGAGAAAGAGAGAGAGAGAGAGAGAAAAAGAGAGAGAGAGAGAGAGAGAGAGAGAGAAAGAGGGGAAATAGCCGGGCGAGACGGAGATCTGTTATGTCTTTTCTCTCTTCATCCCTTCTAACTCCTTTCCTGCTCTATCGAATCGTTCCGGTGATTTACATATGTACATACACACATCAACTGTCGTTCTCTATCCTTCCTTGCCTTGCTCTATCTCTCTATCTCTCTCTCTCTCTCTTCCTATTCATCCAATCTAATTTATTCGTCCTTAAAATAGCTCGATTGATGGCAAATAGTACGTTCCTTCAGTTGCATTGTATAATTATCACTTGCCAGGTAAGACTCATCACGGTAACTAACAGAAGCCTACTCCCGATTCGTCTCATATTGAAATTCATAAACAAATGCGATCATTAATAAACTATACACGCGTCCCTTCTAGCACATCGTTTGCTGCGTTTCTGGGGACAAGTCGTTCAGTCATACGAGTTCATCAGTCAATCGAACTTGGGAAGAGAGAGAGAGAGAGAGAGAGAGAGAGAGAGAGAGAGAAAGAGACAAGGAGCGAGAGGAGATGGGTAATCTGGCATCTTGGAAGGGACTGGATCCGAGGCGAAGTAGTCGTCGGAAAGAGGGGGACGAGCACAAGGGGAGCGGCGGAAGAAGACAAGAGGCGAGCCAGCTTAAGACTGCGCCTCCGGGATGAAGTCCCCCGATTACTCATAACAGGGGGTTAAATACAGAAGACCCGGGGGAACACATAGAGAGAAAGAGAACGAGGGGCGATAACACCAGGGGAAAGAGATCAACGAGGAGGAAAGAGATATGTATGTTCATAGATACGAGGAATACCCTAGTCGCCTTTACAATATTGAGAATAGGGGTTACTGTAATAGCAGGAGAACGAGAGAGAGAGAGAGAGAGAGAGAGAGAGAGAGAGAGAGGGAGTGAGGCAAGAGAGAGGCAAGAGAGAGGCGGGAGAGAGAGAGAGAGAGAGAGAGAGAGAGAGAGAGAGGTAAGAGAGAGGCAAGAGAGAGGCAACAGAGAGAGGCGGGAGAGAGAGAGAGAGAGGTAAGAGAGAGGCAAGAGAGAGGCAAGAGAGAGAGGCGGGAGAGAGAGAGAGACTGGTATGGAGGGATCCTTTCAGAAAACACCATGCAAGAACTGCCTAGTGAAAGCTTTTTATTGGAAGAGCGCATCCTAGGGAAAATTAGATTTCCGGAGAATTATGCAGGTGAGACTGGAACAGAGAATCTTCGCGGTGCAGGAATTATAACCAGCAGTTCAGAAAAAAAGCCGCCCAAACGTGCATCGTATGTGCGAGATGCGATCTGAGGAGAGGAGGTGCGATATGGGGAGAGGAGTGCAAAGCATTCGCACTCACTCATCATGAGGCGTCCATTCTTCCCAGACTTTGCCCTGCCTTCAGTCGGATCATCTGACACTTTGATAAATCTCAGGCTCATTGGTGCCTATCTTTACCTGATTGCTAAACTTGTCATAAATATGTGTTCTTCTTGATCTTTTATATTACGCATTTTTCATAAATAGAACCTTCTTGATGAATAGATAACAACGCTTTTTCAAAATAATTGGATCAATATTGTGTTTACCTATTGTAGATTTTTTTTTGGCAATGCTCCGACGTCGAATAACTATTCCCATTATAACGATCTGATTCACGGACAATTTTCTTCCTGCGTGCAAAAGAAGAACCTTGTTTGGGGCATTAAGTCATCGTCTCAATTTTCCTCATTTTGGATATTTATTGATGGTCTGGTTTGAAGAGATGCTCCTTCCTTAAGAGGCATTAGGTATGGCGCAGTCACTGGCTGATCTGGCTGCGTCGAGAGCAGCTGTTCTGCTGGCACTCGATGCTCTCCCTCTTAACGTCGACGTCAACATCCCAGCATCTCATGGCGTCCTCGCAGCACTCTTCCGACTCGATCTCATCAACAACACGACAATAAGCCGTCTCAAGAGCACATGCTTCAGAATCACAGACGGGGTAATTTTTTTGCAGCTCACCATTCTGTTCAGTTTAATATTACATAAATCGTATTTCACGCATTAAATATCCCCCTGGGACGGTTCTGAACAAAATCCGATGCACGGATCCAGGCCTTAACCGAACGGTGCCGTTGTAAAGTTCCAAATAAATGACAAAGGATAAATATTTTTAGATTAAGGAATCGAATTTCTCTGCACAGAATATATCATTCTACAAAATGGCACTGTTGAGATGGACTTGTCCGAGCGAGAGTGCGATGCTGCGGCCCTTGGAACAGTCGTCCAGCACGGAATCATCCGTCTTTGTCTGTTTCGTACGACCAGCAACGCTGGCCAGGACACCAGGATCTTTCTGCCAAGGTACTTCATTTCTCCTTCTCATGCATTAAAGAATAAGCCATCAAAGCAGATCATAGCTTATTTTTTTTAAATAAAAGTGAGGGCTTCATTTCGTTTAAGTGATACTCATTTGCACACTGCTTAATAAGTAAACCATGCCGCATGAAATACTTATACTTTATTTACTTACACCTTGGTGTAGCGTGGTGATGAAAATTTTAGCGAGAAAGAGAAAAGAAAATATGAATAGGATTAAACAGAAGATAAAACAACAGAAGACTTAGTGTTGGCAATGGAATTGAATACTTTGGCGGCACGGATAAAGAAAGAGTGAGAGCGAACTTTTAATCGACAAGTTGGGTATTATGCTAATTTAAATGAATTGCGAAAATGGAAGTGATTGGGGAAATTAAGGCATAATTTTCTATGACCAAATATTAGGCTGCAGGCCAAAGTGAAATCATAATCTTCTCGGCGTGCTTTAAGAGAAGGGAGAGAAAGGATGCGGTTCCTTTCGTTGCTAGGAGGGACATTCAAAACAGTATAACCTAAGCAACGGCGGAAAATAATACGCGTGAAATAATTCTGTACTTTCTCTAAAACGCGGATATCTTTTAACAAGGAAGGAGAATAGACAGTTGAGCAATTTTCTAATATTGAACGTACATAGATGGTATAGGCAGATAGGAGGACATTCTTATTGCGTGAGCGGAGGGAACGAAGGATGAGATGGGCTTTAGAGAGAGCAGAAGTGGCTATTTTATTACAATGAAGAGAAAATGATAAACGAGAGTCGAGTATAACTCCTAAATCGCGGATTGAATCAACGGAAGAGAGAGGACTGCCATTAAGCGTATAAGCAATATGTGGATTATTTCTACCGATGTGAAGTACAGAGCACTTGTCAGAGGCGAGCGGAAGCTGCCAAGTGTCAGCCCAAAGAGAGACTACGTCAATGGCGGACTGGAGATCTGGATTGCTTTGAGAGGGAGGAAAAGACGAAATATTTTAAGATGATCAGCGAAACAGCGAGAAGCGGAGACAAGAGAAGGGAGGTCGGCTGTGTAAATGATGAAGAAGATTGGGCCAATAACGGTGCATTGAGGGATACCACTTTTAACTGGACCTTGATAGAGTTCTACCTACGCGGACAGTAAAAGTACGGTTATCAAGGAAATTAGATATCCAATTAACTATAACAGGTGGGAATGAAAGGCAACGGAGTTTATGAATCAGCTTTGGATGACTGACCCTATCGAAAGCTTTGGCGTGGTCAAAGTAAACAACATCAGTGGCATAGCCTTGACCATCGTTCTAAGCAGTCTTGTAATTGAAATTCTACAGAACGTTTGCGACGAAAACCAAATTGTTCGTCAGCAAAATATTATTAAGATCACACCACGTATATAGTCTACGACAAATAAGCTTCACAAAGAGCCTAGAAAACACACAAGTGATAGATACGGGTCTATAATTAGAGGGATCCGAGAAAGTTGGCTTTTTCTTAATGGGGATTACGTGCTTCCAAATGGAGTCGAGGAGACAAGAGAAAAGTTAAAAAATATATTCCAGAGACTCGCTAATAGGTAAGATTTTTAATAAATCTTATATTGAAATGATCATGAGAAATACAAGAGCTGTTAGACCAGGATTCAATAGCTCGGCATATTTCATGTCTTGCGAAAATGAAATGAAAGGGAGAGCGTGGACTAGAAGGAGGGAGGGAGGGTAGGGTACCGTCGTCTGAGGTATAGGAGCTAGCGAAGGTAATAGAAAGAAGTTCGGCCTTATCTATGTCAAAGAAGCAGTCCACTACTCTCGGTTTAGAGGAGGTTTGAGTATGTATATAACGAAAGAAGAGACATGAGTTCTTAGATTTAACAATATGTTTTTCAACATTACGGGAGTACTTATTAACGGATCTGTTGTAGCGATCATTAGCATTTCTAAATTCCTGATCGGCGGAAGGGGATTTGCTAGTAAGAGCCTTGAGCCAATGGCGATATCGGGTACGTTGTAAGCGGAGGATATGTTTATCACCGTTGATGCTAACACGTTTGTAAGGAACAAAGAGGGATTCTGTATTCTTTAGAGCGGAGATAAGTTGAGAGTACATATCATCTATAGAAGTGAGTGTGGTGTGGGTTGAAGGAAATCCAAAGGAGAGTAGGAAAGAGTTGGCTGCAGCGTAATCACATTTAGAGTAGTCTTTAACATAAGTGAAGTTGAGGAGAGGGAGAGAAAGAGAAAGATCTGCTGTTACGCAGTTATGATCAGAAGAAACGAAGGGAGGGTCAACAGAAACATTCGAGAGAATATTTGGAGTATTGCAAAGGATGAGGTCAAGGAGATGGGAGTTGCATTTAATGGAAGGGGTAAGCTGGGCAAAGAAAGAGGAGGAGGTGAAGTCGAGGAAGAGTTTAGCCTGGGGAGGGATACTGCCGACTGCAAGGGGAGAAGGGACGGAAAATGCGTTCCGTTTGAATAAATGAATGGTTGATCATGGCCTTTTTCAGGGTTGTCGATTAGCTTCCGGATGGCACTAAGTTCCTGCGTAGCATCGAGTTCCTCGACATCCGCGGATGCCAGCCCAGTCACTTTCCTCTTCTCCCTATGGTGCGTGGCTCATCTGGGCTTCACGGTGTTTCCATTTACATACATATACAAACATATACATACATAAACATATGTTATATGTTATAAATATATAAATATAAATATAAATATATATATATATAATATAGATATTATTTCATTTATGTATATGTGAATGTATATACATATGTACATCTTCAGAGCTAATTACATGTTTAGTTGGTGCGCTTCAAGTCGCTGCACTCGCTTTTCGTGAGCGCGGCGCCTTCACTTGACAACAACGCCCTCCGCATCCTTTGCAGTCACCATTCAGGACTTCGCGAGCTGGATGTTTCTAGCTGCGTCAACATCACCGTCATCAGCTGCCTGCGTGGACTTAGGTCGGCTCTCTCCCTCCTCTTTAATTTCTTTCCAATCAAGGTGTTTTGATTTAGCCATTTTAGTTATTTGGCTCCGCAAGATAGCAACTGCTGAGTATATTCGTTAATGTTTCAGTAGTAGATATTTTTTTGAAAAAAAAACAATCGATCAGCGTTTCACAAGTCAAATCGGCCTTTTCCTTCCAAATAAACGAAAAGAACAGCCACTTTTTGCTCGATGATTAGAGCATATCGATTTCATCAGTGTTTTGCTTAGGTCTACATTCTCTAATGAAAATAAGACCGAATCCACAATAACTATGCAGCACAAATAATAGGAAACTAATTGACGCAACTCACGAGCATTTGTTAACAGAATGTGATAATTTCTTCCTCCCTTTATCTTCTGTTCCTTGACAGTGTGGAGACGCTCCGACTCCATGACGTCCGTCTGATGATGAATGCAGACGAAATCGTCAGGACCTTTCATTCGTGGAGTTCAATGAAGCAGATCGACCTCTCCCGCAACAGTAACAGGTCATTTCTCTTTCAGTTCATCTTTCTTAACCTTAAGAGCCAATCTGAGAGACTCGAATACGGGTGTACATTTAACAAAATAATTTTTTGAATCAAATTTCCTTCGCAGGTACATATGTATATGTGTAGCACCCTAATGGCTTCAAAAAAATATATTTTTTAAAAATTATTTCTTTACTATAACCAGAGATAATATAATCCAGCTCTGCTTGCCGGTGTTCGCTTCCCTTTGAGTCTTTATACACTTGTGAGCTTTGCGTGCGCCCACCATATCTCTTGTTCTATCGCCTTCAGCTGAACTGCATACAATTAGCTCTCTCTTTGGAAGGCTCTCGTTCCTCTTCTTCACATTCAGCGCCATCCTTGTTCCGAAGTTTTTTTTTGCGTTGCCCTTTCCCAGCGTCTCGAAAGCATCATCAAAACTTGTGATGGTGGTTTTGCTATATGGGCTATTCAATGAAGTCAGCGAACAAGAGCAGACTGTTAGCACGAGGAGTTCGTTGCAGACTGTTAGCACGAGGAGTTCGTTTCCTGCCCGGCCTCTCTGCCTTCTGATTAATATGTGTTTCTCCGGGTGCCCTGCTACGTGCTATGCAATGCAAAAAAAAAACAAGTTTTTGTCGGGACATTGAAAAAGAAATTGGGAAAGCATGAATCGGAGGAATTAGAATCTTCTGAACTTTTCGTGTTCGTGTCCTCCATGCCCAGTTATTCTCGTTTCCTGCTTCTTTCTCTGGCGTTTTGCGTTGCCGCTGTCTGCCACGAAGGAGCCACTGCAGTGGCGCTAAAGACCAGCCTTCTCTTCCTATTATAAGGTAGCCGTGATATTTCGTTAAAGAGTCTTACTTGATCGGCTTCTCAAGTCCAATCTTCTAATGCGATGCTATCTGACACCATCTTCTTCGAATATGAACGTGTTGAGCTGAGAATGGCAAAGCCATTAAATTCCGTGAAAATGGTTATCATTCTTCTCTAGCCGGACTATCGATCTGGATAGATACGATCAAAATCCGCCACCTTTTGCTTATGTTTGGTGGATCCCGTGTGAGAAATTCCAGATATGTAGAGTTGAAGAGCTCTATTTGCCGCCTTCAACATGCGATAGTGCACGGATTGTCTGCTGTCCCGAATTCCATCATTTTCAATTCCATTGTTAAACTCTTTATCACTTCTTGTATCGTCTCCGCTGCCGACGTTGTCTCTTTACAACTGCTACCATTTTGATCGTACGCACTTTTCCCTACTTGCGCCTCGGAGAATGTATTTGGAGATGACAACAATCGTAATCTTGGAGGATTGCTAAACTGACGAAGGAGTCGAGCTGCCAACCTAATACATATCCACATCAAAACGTCAAAAATGGCCTAATCTTGAGTATTCAGGCATTGATAATCCTGGAAAAATCATGAAATGCACCGAATGTATCAGACTAAAGTATAAAAACCATTAATGTCACAGAGTATACATATGCACACATATGTATTATACCTGTAGTCCCTCGACGATTTCTATGTCGTCGTTCTCACTGACAGCGACTCAATATGTTGGTGCTGCTTCAGACTCTGGATTTTCATTTCAATATACTAGATTTCCTTTTCGTATGCCTCCAACATTTGACGCTTCTCGGAATTGTAAGTGTCGCCAATTGCCTTTTCTACCTGTTGAGTAGTCTCTATCAGCATTTCGACTGTTACTTTTCACCTTCTACAGCTTCGAGGCTTTCACATGTATCACACATTATTTCATGTCGATGCCAAAGATCGATGTCGCCCGTGGTGTATTGCTCGCAGAATTCATTCTCTGTTGGGTCTGAGCGATCCGCAATCTTGGAAGCAAGCTTGATGTGCAGCTTGTACTCCCTCCGCAGATACACATAAAAAAGAATGTTTGTAACTCTTAAATTCTCGGCTTGAATGTATTGTGTCGCTCCAGACACGGAGAGGATGGTGTGTGTGTGGGTGGTCAATGCGAGAGATGAGAGGGTTTATTATGAGAGAGAGAGAGAGAAGAGAAGAGGGACAACCGCTTGCGGTCCGAGAGAAGGAAGGAAGTGGCAGTGAAGTATTAATGAAGCGAAGGCAGGAATAGACGTGTGTCCGCCATTTGAAGCTTATATACTTATTAAGAATGCGGCGAGACTTATGTAGTCAAGTACTCAAGTGCATAGTCAAGTGTATGTAGATATTCATTATCTACTTAACAGAATGTTTTTCGGATGTTCTTCCGAGAAAAACATTCCAACGACCCAACCTTAACATTCCCTTGGCAGCGTCGCAGGCGCCGTTACACTTCCCAGGAGTGGAATGTTAGGATGAGCTGATCATCGAACGAAGGAAGCTTTTCAACTTTTGCAGATTTCATTAAAATTAGCCGCTTTTAATTGTTAAAACACCAAACCGATCAAAATAAATGATGCAACTGTTGATAACTGGCAAATTTTCGGCGATTTGAGAGTTGTGTTCGAGCTGAAAATGAGAGAAAGAGAGAGAGAGAGAGAGAGAGAGAGGGGGGGTGCAGTTGCGAAAAGCGAGCGGCGAATGTTCGTTGTAGTCGAGCATTGGTGTTCCGCTGAGCTTCTCCTAATCGGAACATTTATACTCGGTGGCCAAATTCGTGATTTAATGCTCCGCTTGAATGTTCTTCTGAGACGAACATCTCATTTCATCTTTGTTGATATATACTTTCGTAGCATATTGCCGACCTCAAGTCACAACTCACAATCAGTTTACATATGTTTGTCAAAACAAGGTTGGAAGCTTCTCTCGACGAATTTGAAATAGGTTCTTTTACAGCACACAGAGAAGGATGTTACGTGGAGCGTAACATTTGACCTTCACAATAATGTTATTGAAATGCTCCGGAACATCTCATGTAGCTCTGGACGTTACATTTAATGCGCAACCCGAAATGTTACGCGCGACGTAACATGCAGGGTTTAACAAAAATGTTACGTTTGCCCGCGGCGGGGAGCACTTGCTCTTAAGCCACGCCCCCTTTCTTTATGTCCGCTCACTGATAAAATGCAGCTGTAAACACAGGTTTTTAGGCATATTTATTATATTTTTAAGCATATTTATTATACAAAACGCTTTATTACACTAAAAAAAAATATGCTTAAGAACGTGAGAGCAGCAGAAGCCACCCGCTAGGGCATATAACATTAAAAATTGCTTGAAAACATTCAAAATTAGAAAAGTCCGAAAATGAGCTAAAAGCATACATATCGTTATCCTACATGTAAAACAAAAGCAGCAAAAGTTGATAAACTGGCTAACCTGGTTTGTGGAATCGTGTTGGCGTCGTCGTCGTTGCATCTGGAATTAGAATTGGGATTTTTGCTCCCGCCCTGACCCGAACCACCGCCCCGCGCTCCCCGTACCCCAGCCACTGTCACCACACTACCCGCCCCCGTGATCTGAATGCTGAAGAACTTATCCAGATCAAAAGGGCGGCGCCCATAGAGAACATTGAGAAGAGAATTGAATGAGAGAGAAAGACAGAAAGAGGAAAGAGACAGAGTAAAAGAGAGAGAGAGAGAGTGAGAGAGACAGAAAGAGGAATGAGACAGAGTAAAAGAGAGAGAGAGAGAGAGAACTCTACGAACTCGGTCTATCCATCTGTGCCAATTCGGTTGTAAGAGCCAAAATGTTTTTCGAGAGTTTTACTGCTCAACGTGACCTATGTTGCGTCTCTCTCTATCCTACATTGTTCTACAGAAAAAGGCGGTTCTTTTGAGCTATTCAATGTTGCATAAAAGTAATTCTGAACCTCATCCGAGTTCTGAGAACATATATGTGAACACTGTTCGTGATGTCAGGAGTTGGCCGTGTGGCAAAAGTTGGATCCCTCTTTTTTGTGCGTGTAATCAAACCGCTCAACGTTATTTATCCGCATCTCTCTGTACCTCATTAGAACCGCTATTCTGTGTAGAATCTAATGACATAGAGAGAGATGACCTTTCCGTCTCTTTATAGCGTTCACAGCAAAAGAAACACACAAACTCACAAATCTCAGAAACAGTTGTTTCTGCGCTCAATTATCAATCAATATGGTCTCTCTCTCTGTCTCTCGGTGTTTCGCTCCCTCGCTCCCTCTCTCCTTCTCTCTCTCCTTCTCTTTCTGTCTCTCTCTGTCTCTCTCTCTCTTTCTATTCTCTCTCTTTCTTTCTCTTTGTAAGTGAATGTCAGGAGTTGGCCGTGTTCCTCGCTCTTGTACGCAAACTTGTAAGTGCAAGAACAACGCTCAACGTGACTTTTACACATCTCTCTGTACCTCATTAGAACCGCCTTTCTGGCCAGAATGTAATGACATAGAGAGAGAGTCACCTTTCGGTCTCTTTGTAGTGTTCGCATCAAAAGCGAGAGAGCTGTCCTGGTACCTGTCGAGAGAGAGAGAGAGAGAAGAGAGAGAGAGAGAGAGAGAGAGAGACAGCCAGACAGACCGAGCGAGAGACAGACGAGAGACATGCATAGAGAGAGAGAGGGAGGGAGAGAAAGAAATAGAGAGAGAGAGAGAGACAGAAAGACAGACAGAGAGAGACAGCGATAGACAGGGAGAAAGAGAGACAGACAGACAGACAGACATACCGAGAGAGGGAGTGAGAGACAGAGATACATACAGAGAGAGAGGGGGGAGGGAGAGAAAGAGAGAAAGAGAGAGAGAGACAGAGAGAGAGAGAGAGATAAATAAGTAGAGTTACTAATTGCGAGAGAAGGGGAGAAAACAAGAAATGGAGAGAGATTGAAAAATCACTGTGTCCAAGACTCTTTCACAGTTGATTTTGCAGTTTCTGCCGATCGATAAACTTTTAAAGTTGTATGTCAATATCACTGTCTCTTTGGAACAGAGCAATTAATTCATTCTGCTAAAAAGGTCGGAAAGACACTTGCGCACTTGACTCATAAAAATAAAATAAAGGTAACATTTGGAGCATGTTGACCCAGCTGACCTCAGATGGCACAATTGAACGGGATACTGTAGGTTTTTATGTAAAAAAAACGTTGACCACATGTGGGTTTGAACCCAATAAGTGTCGCCGCTCGACGTTGCTTAACTCGCCAGATCGGACGTGATCGGTACTTCGCTCTTTAGAGGAGTCGCTCTCCCTACGATCGCCGCCTTTCCGGCCAAACATAACATTTTTGTGCATGCCCAAATGTAACGCTCCACGTATCATCCAGGTATTTACAAAAAATGTTACGTTTTTTTTCTTAAGAGGAGGCGACGCTCACGAGGGCGAAAACATCACATGTTTTTCTCAGCGTAACATCTCCACGGAACATTTTTCCATAACATTTTTTGTGCATAACATTTTTTTCTGTGTGAGGCCTGGTGGAGTGGAACTCGGTCCACTGTTGCTCAATTAACTGGAAACGACCGGAGGCAGGCCCTTCTGGCCCCATCTTCAGTCTCTCGACTTATCCGGATACAGAACTCTGTCGCACACTCAAGTCGAGCGCCTCATTGAGTTGCACCCCAGTCTGGAGATTCTCTCGCTGCTCGGTATGGAACAAACTTCGTTGTACTTGTTAGAAGTTATGTGGTATAGAAAAAATCAACTTTGTGTTTGTTGTTTATTTTTCAGATACTTCATTGAGTGGTAATCCATTTGCCGCAGCGGATGGACGGCGCCTCCTGATCGCGAATTCAGCACCCGAAGCGCAACTCAAGATTGCTTGTGAGATGTACTCCTGCACCGACCGCAGTGACCTGGCTGGGAAAGCGTTGCTGGTCAGGAGAGCGGGATAGAGGGAGGGAGAAAGCGAGAGAGAGAGAGAGAGAGAGAGAGAGAGAGAAACGAAGGGAGAGAGAGCAAAGAAGGGTGAGAGCGAGGGATAGAGATAAAGGAATGGGTAGAGCGAGAGGAGGAGAAAATGTGGGTGAGAGAGAAGGGATAGAGTGAGAGGGAGATGGAGAAAGGAAGTTATAGAGAGAAATGAATAGAGAAATAAATGAAGACCGGAAGGATGAGGGAGAAGATATCTTCAATTTGAGGCATTCAAGCGTTATGCGTTCGTCAATTCATTCGGGAATGTTCAGCGAGTGGAATGGGTGGCTATTGTGAACACCATCATGCGTTTCCACGAGTCTGTCCAGGAGCACGGCGCCTTCTGCCAATCCAGGATGTCAGTTCATTTCCTCCAATCACAAATTTATATGCATTTAGATAGTTTACCTCTCGATTGAGAAAAATCAAAATTTTCTGAAAATATGAGTAAATAATGTCATTTTCATCAGACAAGAAGCATATTAAAAGGTGAAAATTTTGCAATAAATTTTATTAAATACATATTACCATGAAAAAGGTTGCTCTTTAAGCTGCATTTCCGAACGTGGCATTCCTGATCACCTTATCGCCGCGGTGATCGAGCGCTGCCGTCGTGCTGCGGAATCGTTTCCGAACAACCACTCGGCACGTCTCTCTCTCTCTCTCTCTCTCTCTCTCTCTCTGCCGTATTGGTTTATCCTTAAATATGGTTTTTTTAAACTATTTTTTTGCAATATTTAAATTTATCCACTTTTCTTTCAACTGTCTTCCTTACGTTTTACAATCACTTTTTTATTTTCAGATTGCATCATACGCCTTGGTTCTGGCGGCGCGGTTTCAGATGTGAACGTCACTAACGCCACTCGGAGTGCAATGAATGCGCAAGTCGGTTTCTACCAAAGTTCTTGATCATTACAGTTATCTGTTTCTCTGTCTTTTTTTTCTTATTGTGTTCTTCTCTATTGCTCCTCAACAAGTTTAGCCTTGTAAGTTGAAATGTGTAAGGGAATTAGATCAGTAAAAATAAATCGGCCTGAATCCTGATTTCTACCGTAGAAGTCTATATCTTGCAACTTATTTATTGATGGAAATATATTGATATTCATTGAACTTATTGTTAGTTAGATTGAACATTCAGACAGTGATGACGTACCGTGTAAAATAAAGTTGCCAATTTTATCAATTTTTTTGTATGAAACCAAACTGAATAAATGCTTCTTGTTTCTGTTCATTCGCTTCATGATCTTTCGCTCTCTCTCTCCTATCTCTCTCTTCCTCTCTCTCTCCTACCTCTCTCTCCCTCTCTCTCTCTCCCCTATCTCTCTCCCTCTCCCTCTCTCTTTCTGCCTTTCTTCAACTCATTCTTTGTCTCAATCCTCTCTCTTCTCTGAGAATAGAACTGTCAACTAAAGAGAGAATCCTGATCCCTGAGAACCACGGCTACCTCGCCATTATCACGTATGTGCCGGGACAGCGAAGGCCGGTCGAATGACAAGACCAAAGATAAAGTTGTAGCAAAACCGAGGATTACACTACTCCAAGGAATTGAGATTTATTCTGCGTTTCTTGGTGTCATTCTGATGGAGAAGGGCGAACAGGCCTTCCACGTGATTGATCCAGAAGCAGTTTTAGTGGTTTCTTTGAATTACGTACTTTACGATTCGTTTACAAATTAACGCTTTATTACTTTCACACCCAACGAGTAGACGCGAGTCGCTAGTACGAGCGCATTTTCAGCGGATATATTGGAATTTGACCACAGGGTTAGGGTGGAGCATCTCGAGCAGTTAAGGAAAAAAGTGTGGTCATGGAAAAGATGATTGCAGAGGCACCAAAGGCGCGTCATAAGTACGGAGCGAGACTGTTCTGGGAAGACTTTCGAATGTATGGATATGGGCCTAGGTGGTAGAGAGAACATGGATTCATCTTGATGTAGGGCTCCATGATACAAAAAAGCCGAGTAAGTAAAAAACCACCGTTGTGAAGCGCACCATTATTGAATCGGAGTCATTCGACGACTTCGACGAGAAGAACAGCGAAGAAGAGACAACAAAGAGATGAGCACAAATTCTACGGCCCGGAAATTCACGGACGGAAATATCCAATATTTTCGGGCCATTTACTATCGCTGTTCGCGAGTACTCTTTCCTCATCAAAGTGCATCCACGACAGGAGAAAGAGAAAGAAAATGTTCGGGACGCCTTAAATCTTATGGAACGCCTTAAATTCTATGGGACGCCTTTTTGCCATGGGACGCTTATGTATATGTACATACATATATCGGTCGTATGCGAATAATTTATGGTCGCCTAATTCTGCAAGATGTCCATAATTCGGCAGGACGCCTTTATTTTCCATGGAACGCCTGTAATTCGTTAGGACGCCTTCACTAGAATTGAGCCGGCATAGTTTATTAATCAGTGTAATAGAGGTATGTAAATCTGGTTAATTTTTTTTCTAAATTTGGAAACTCTTATCTTTCAGCAGATTTTGTTTTTTTTTTCTGAACTGGTGTTGATAATTCCTGCACCTCGAAGATTCTCTATTCCGGTCTCGCCGCAATAAGCAATTGTGGTAGACTCACGAAGCAACAATGTGAAATCGTCTCGAGAACAATGCTCAAATTATATTCCATTTCATTCATAATCATTGGAAGATTGCTTGCATGGTATCTTTACCTCTCTCTCTCTCTCTCGCTCTCTCTCTCTCTCTTTCTAACGCTTTTTCTCTAATCTCTATCTGCCTCTGTTCTCCTGATATTATAATTAAGTTTATTTGCATGTTTATATTGCTTTTGCGGCCTATCCTTTTCACAGATAAAGACTCCCTTTAAGGGAGTAGACTTTTGGATGATCCAGCAGGAACTCATCATCGTCTTCGAGACCACAATCCCATCACTGTCATCGAGTACACCAGGATGTCTCCATCTTCTACGACGACATGACACACGTTGCTAAGCTGCCCGAGAGAATGTAATGGCCGGGAGGAGGAAGAAAGGAAAGAACATAAACTGCTGAGCTTCCGATTCCGTTTTGTATCTTCCTCCTCGTTGTTTATTTTTTTGTTTCTGTCTCATTCTCTCCGTCTCTCGTTCTCTCTCGTCTCCCCTCTCCCTTTCACTATCACTCTCTCTCCCTCTCTCTCTCTCTCTCTCTCTCTCTTTCTCTCTCTCTCTCTCTCTCTTTTCGTTCTTCCCTACCTTATCAGAGCGCAGTGTTCCCACAAGCATTCCAGTGTTTGCTTATTGTCAGAAGGTTATTTTAAAATCCGGTTGTGGCCATTTCACATTATCCCATTTGATACCCTCAGATGTCGATTAAGATAAGATTTGAGGAAAGAGAGAAGAAAGTAGGGGAGAGAAAGAAAGAGAGAGAAAGAAAAATAAAGAAAGATTTAGAGAGGGAGAGGAAATTAGAGATTGGCGAAAGAAAGAGAGCTCAAATGAGTATGTAGGAAGCTCTGAACTTTGCTGTCGGGCGGCAACCGCTCGTATTAGAAAAGACCACCCTTCTCATTTCAATTAAAATGTAGATAATAGTGTCATTAGAAAATAACGAGATAAGGCTGTGGAGAGAGAGTGAACCAATCTTTTTACTCCAGATCCGACCCTTCGCCCTCACGGAGCACAACCATTTCATGCAACGTTCGCAATAGATGCTTCAACGCTCGCGACTCCAGGCAGTAAATCAGTTAGGCTCACATTCCTTAGTGACCTATGGTTTCACAACATGTCTCTCTTTTCCATTGCTTGAGGATCACCTTGGCTACTTCTCATTGATTCGTCTATTGTGTTCAAATAGCAAATCCTTGAATACATTCTTTCAATTAATTTATCTTCAAAAAAATAATTAAAATATTTCTGGCTGATCTTTTTTATATGACGTTTACCTTCATTATAAAGAGTAACCCTCTATAGTACGCGGAGACTTAGTGAACACCTTCCTCTCAAGAGAATTCTGAATACTCTGTTCGTTTTCTGAAGACACTGCTCGGCCAGCAGAGAGATGCTTGACAATTACTGTCAAGAGGTCATGGCAAGTATGCAAAATGAGAAGACCTTTGATAGTGTGCATAGAAGTGATGCAGAGCTTCTGGCAAGAATACATGGCTGAAGCAGGTCGATAAAAAACGCAAAATAAAGTGTGAAATTGTTGCGCAGTGATATTCATTATGAACTTTAATTAGTTAGAGACATAGAGAAGTCATCAAGAACATATGCTGTGTCGAGAGGGTTGCAAGAAAAATACTGTGAATTATTGCTTTTACTGCTCTCTCTCTCTCTCTTTATCTCCCTCTCTTTCTCTTGCTTTCTCTCACTCTGTCTTTTCTCTCTCCCTCTCTCTCGTCCATCGACTCCGCATTTTCGCTCAGGCTTCTTTTAAACCATGGCAGCTCTTCTCGGCGATTCTAGTGCAGTCTGTCCTTTTCTTTTGTTCCTTGACGATCGAGAACGTTTGTAGGGCCTTGAACAACAACTTTCTTCTCTGAAGAATTCATTTGTGATGTTGAGAGATGCTACATACATACTTGTATTAAGGTGGGCCAAGATGGTGCGCCTTCTGCAGGAGATAGCCGCGACTCGCGTTTCTCTTCTGCTGGCAGCGGATCGCCTTCCGCTGGACGCCGCCGCCCGCGTCCCCTCCGCGCCCTCCGATCAAATCCTCGCCGCCCTCCACCGCTACGATCTGGTCAACAACCAGAGACTCGACCGCCTCTGCCGTGGCCACTTCAAGATTACTGGCAGGGTAATTTTCAAGAATATTTTCTGCTCATTCCGCTAATCGGAATTCTTAACTGCTTAATAAAATACATATTAAAGTGGTCGGGAGCTTTACAGGAAGAGTTCTTCCATCTCTCTATCAAATTACAAATATCATGACGAGGGAAAGAAATTGAAAACGATGGTGGGCTAGGCGAAGGGGAGAATACAACTGGAGGTAGCACCGAGTCGTCTTGAATAAAATGACTAAAGAATGAGGTTGTTAGCAAATTCAGCCTTAACGGAGTCATCAGAGCAGCTAATACCGGATGGATTAATTAAAACATCGACACCTCTAGGAGAATTAGAAATTCTATTTCTAATATATCGGAAGAATATGCGCATGTTATTTGATTCAACGATCTTCTTTTCTACATTTCTAGCATACTTGTCAACGGCAGACTTATACTTACGACTAAGTTTTAAAAATTCAGAGCGAGCTTGAATTTAACCAATAAGGAGATCTCGTTCCCAAGCTTCGTAACGCCTAGAACGAAGCCTGTGAATATGTTCAGGAAGATTTTCCACCATTATGCGAAACGCTCTTATAGGGAACAAAATTATCTTCTACTAATTTAAGGGACGATGAGAAAGCTGCATACATCTCATGAATGTCACATGTTCTATGGAAAAGATCAAGCAAATTAAGGCTAAACAAATATTGAGCAGCCGCATTATAATCTACTTTATGAAAATCTTTAAGAAAAGTATATAACGGAACAGCGAAGTACAAATTTATAGTTGCTGTAAGAGCAGAATGATCAGAAGTCACAAATGGTGGGATAATGGAGATATCAGAAAAAAACCAGGAGAATTACTGAGAACCAAATCAAGAGTGTGATCATTACAGGTCACAGAAGGAGGAAGTTGAGCAAAATGAGAGGACTGAACTAGGGCTAGAAATTCCTTGGCTTGAGATGTAGTGGGAGGGGTAATGGGAGGGGGAGGGTGCCAGTCAATATCAGGATAATTAAAATCTCCTAAGAGTAATGAAGTAATGATGGATGAGCGCAAGTGGAGAGATATCTTATGTGCTTTAGGAGCTTAGAATTATCTACAGCAGCGCAGGAAGGAGGGCGGTAGACCAAAATAATACGAAATGCATCATCATCTATGAAGACATCCAGAGAGAGGAGTTCAAAAGCATTGGGCAGAGAGAGAGAGAGAGAGAGAGAGAAGACTGGCTTAGCTATGAAACAGGAGCTAATGAAAAGGGCGACTCCGCCTCCTTTCTTTCTAATTCTATCTCTACGAAAAAGGTTATGTCTACTTGCTTCTTCGGCTAGCAAAAGGGAATCTAAAATAGTAGAATTTTACCATGTCTCCGTGAGAGCTAAAATTGGAATGTTCTGTTTAAGTAAAATTGAAAGTTCGGCCGTTTTGTTCAAAAGCTATCTCTCATTCTCTCCCTTCCTTTCTCTCTCTCTCACTTCCCTTTCTCTTATTTTAAAATTTCCCTTCTTTCTCTCTCTCACTTCCTTTTCTCTCATTCTAAAATTTCCCTTCCTTTCTCTCTCTCCCTCCCTCTCCCTAAATTTCCGCTCTCCTGACCATGAGGGCGATCGTGGCGATCGGACCTCTGCCAGGCTTCGAGTAGAGGGCAAGTGCATGCATGGCCTGCTTGACATTGGCATCATTCGCAATCTTAAGCTGCCTTCCATCGGAGGCGTTGAATACGTGATCACTCAAATCACTATCTGAACAGAATAAAGACAATAGATTTAAAATTTTATTTACTTAACTATTTCCAGCATCAACATCGATGACACTTTTCCTTACCTAGCAAAGATAGGTTCGCCAGCTCTCGGTGCGAGTCGATGAGGAGTTGGATGCGAGGGCGGAAGAGGGCTTTGTGGCTGGCGAGGTCGAGCGACTGAAGACGAGGCCAGATGGGGCGGCCGCCGTTCGCGTCCAGCGCATCGAATAACGTAGAACCGAGATTTACTAGCCCAGGTTTGCTAAAGCACATACATTTGCTATTTGAAATTCGTCGGGAGAAGCTTCAAACGCTTATTTTGAAAAAAAATCTAAAGTTAGCTGCTCATTATGTTTCAAATGGTTTTGTCCTACTCTTTTTAATGACCAATCAATATGCTAAAAAATAAAATGTACGACTACAAAAATAGAAGTAATGAATCGTTCTGTGATACATTAATAAAAGATAATTTTGTTCCCTGCACACTCGTTTTCGAGTTACTCAGATTGGCTCTCTTAAGTTATAAAGGAGAAGAGTGAATATAGTATGTAGGGAGGAGAAAGTACATGTTGTATGAGAGATCATCGTTCATGCGAAGAGAAATATCGACGTCCTTCATCTGACTCCAGGCACGGAAAGTCTCGGTGATATCTTCTGAATCCATTTTAAGGCAGATGCTTTGCATTCGAAGCACTTCGAGATTCCTAAATGGCAGAAGATCAGGAGGAAGGAACTTAATCGTTGCAAACAACCAAACAAAGTGTTCCTGACCACGAGGTCAAAGTGATATTTCTTTCCATAAGAGAATCTCGACTAAAAAATAACATTGGCGAAGCACAGATGAAATAGATTAGTTCTAATAGACAAACAAAAAGTGGTCAGCTGTTGCCAACGCCTAATAACTAAAAAGGCCAAGAATGGAGAGAAATGAAAGAGCCGACTTGAGACGACGCAAGCAGATAATATCGCTGATGCCATCGCAATTGGAGATGTCCAGCTGACGCAGTCCGGAGTGGTGGCTGCAGATGGAGGCGAGATCCGAGTTGCTCAGAGAAGCCGCTCCGCTCATGAAGAGTGCATCTAGCGATGAGAAGCGGTTGAGCTGCATAAATACTCAATTTATTGACAAATCTGTCGACACTGTTTAATCTTTCATCAACACAAAACATTTTGCAAACGAAAAGCCAACAAAACAAAAAAAAATTAAATAGTTTCCTACACAAATATAATCGCAAAACAATTGTTGCAATATTTACGGCCCATTTAATATTATTTTGTAAAAATTTAGAATAAAAAAGTGAGCAAACGGACAAGCACCATGGGGAGAAGCGGGAATGGATGGGATGGATAGAAACCGCCAATGTCGAGAAAGCGGAGATCGCGCAAGAATGGCGAGTCGCGTTGCAGGCAAAATAACACCCTGCAATCGCGCCATATTTCAAGGGTTTTTTTAAGTAAATAAAATATTTAAAAAATTTAATCAGCTAGATCACATTGAAAGGTGAACACACTTTTCATAGAAAGCGCGTACGTGAATGTGAATATTAATTGAATTGAACATGCCGTTCTTTCTCTTGGTCTTCTGGACAATGAGAAACAACGAACAAGACCACGATCAGCGGTACCCCAGGCTCGGTGCACCACGTTGAATTTTGACTACTTTGTAATTATCCAATCTTCATGCTGCCACATTGAAACACTTTATTTAATGTGTGATAAATAAATAAAATAAATAAATGAGAACTTAGGCAGAAGCAGCCGAGTCTCTGAGCCAACAGAGGTGGTCGTTCTGTTGAGGGAGAGTGAGATTATTCCGTGCTCAACGATCTTCCAGAGCGTTTCCTCCTCGCACTTTCCCTCAGTCAAATCCACCTTAACATTGTAAATGTCCTTTCTATTTTATTTTCATAAAAAATAAAACAGAAAGGACATTTCGGCATTTCCGTAGATGATCATAATGACATTCCAGAATGAGCAGAAAATATTCTTGAAAATTACCCTGCCAGTAATCTTGAAGTGGCCACGGCAGAGGCGGTCGAGTCTCTGGTTGTTGACCAGATCGTAGCGGTGGAGGGCGGCGAGGATTTAAATTTTTCCTGCTGTAATTCGGTTGTTCCCTCTATTTGGGAAGAGTCTATTATCGTCCCCTTACTCAAGAAGCTCCCTTTTTCTGATCCTTCTAATTATAGTCCGGTCAGCATCACCTGTTTCTTTTCTCGTGTTTTTGAACGCATGCTCTGTAAGTCTCTTTATAGTTGGTGCGAAAAGGCACATACATATCTTGCCGGATGAGCAGTACAGTTTTAGGCCAAATAGATCTATTGAGTTACAACTGCTAGACGCCATGGAGTATTGGACCCGTTCACTTTCTTACTCTCGCACAACTGATGTAATCTACTTTGACCATGCCAAAGCTTTTGATAGGGCCTCGCACAGTAAGCTTTTACACAAACTTGAGCATTTTAAATTTCCACCCAAAGTCATTAATTGGTTTAAACAGTTTCTATCTAATCGATCCTTTGTTGTTCGTGTAGGTAATTCGCACTCACTTCGAAGACATGTTTTAAGTGGAGTTCCCCAGGGTAGCGTTTGTGGACCACTTCTTTTTCTTATATATGTATGTCGCGGATCTTCTAGCTTTAATTGAACACACTGGTGCTGTCGTTAAATCCTTTGCTGACGATATTAAAGATTATAATGCATTCAGTCGTAGCGATGATAGGTCTTCCCTTCAAAATGCCATTGATATTGTTTCATGTTGGGCTAGTACTTGGCAACTTCCATTAGCAATTGACAAATGCTCTGTCTTACATATTATTAATTCAAACCCCAAAATTCCCTATCTCCTTAATGACTCTCATATTGAAATTCGTGACTCAAACCGTGATCTAGGAATCGTTGTAGATTATAAATTGACATTTTCTGAACATTGCAGAATCGTTACCTCTAAAGCCATGGCCAAACTTCATCAGATCTTACGAGCCCTCAGAACCAAGAATCCTGCCACCCTTATTTTCGCATACACGACTTACGTCAGATATGTTTTGGAGCTTGCTACTAGCGTTTATTCTCCCTTTTTGCTTAAGGATATTAAGATTTTAGAAAAAGTACAAAACTATTTCACTCGCCGCTTGTTTGTTCGCTGTTTCGCTTATAATTTTGACTCTCTCCCAGACAGTCAAAACAGAAACCTCCAACTCTCGTTGCCAAAGTCTCGGCGCGAAAATAGAGATCTTGATATCCTATGTAAGCTTATTTTTGGCCGTTGCTATTTATCCCGGAAGAACCCTCATTACCTTGTTTTTAAACATTCTAGAACACGAGGTCTCAGTTTTAAGCTTCAATTAACCACATCTAGACTCAAGTCCCGATCTCTCTCCTTTTTTATAAGGGCCCCGTCTGCACTCAATAAGCTTTACAAGAACTCATAGTTAATTCTCGCTTAAATTTCTTTATTATCTTATTATTTAGTTAGTGTTCGGCCGTATAGATTTGCCTATTATGATTACTATAATTATTAATTGATTACCACGTGCATACTTGTTATACTGTAATAAATTCATTCATTCATTCATAAAGAAAGAAAGAGAAATGGAGGGAGAGGACGAAGTAGAAATAGAGAGATAAAGCAAAGATATCTTCCATCTTTTATTTGAGCGACTCGACACTGATGTCCGTCTGTCGCAAATGAGGAACGCTTTCTTATTCTCGAATGAGGAAGGCTTGGAATGCCTCTCTCTAATGGACATGGCTATGCGAGCTCACTCTTCGTATAGACCTATCCAGGTGCAGAGCGCGTTCATCCAATGCATAATGTCAGCTCTCTTTTCTTGTAATCATCACAAATTCATGTGCACAAATTTACATGATTAATATATTTCGAGTGAAATAAAAAAAAACCAAACTTTGGAATGAAAATATGAAGAAAAAATAACTATTGTTCCGAACAGAAGAAACCACCGTAAATTATTATATAAATTTTTATTTAAAAAATATTACCATTAAAAAAAGGTTGTCCAATATCGTGCTTCCCACCGCTCGCCTCTCCATCGTGTTCGGTCGCTGTATGGATGTTGCTGAAGCTTTTCCGGATTTTGACGTTACACAACTCTTTCAATCTACCTTATTGGCTCCTCCCATATATTTCGTTGTTTCATTCATTGTCTTCATTATTGCAATTTATCCACGCTTTTCTTTCAACTTCTTTTTTTTACGTTTTACAATCATCTTTTTCTTTTTCCAGCTTGAATACAATCTTTTGATTCTGGCGAGGCGGTTTCAATTCAAAATCAAAGTGGACTACGTGCGAATCTTGAAGATCGGCATGCGTCTCATGCGGCAATCTTGGGGGTTCTTCGGCGAGCTTTTGTAAGTCCGGGAATGCAGAAATTAGGAAAGATCCGCTCCAGACCGAGAGCGGAGCCACGTTTATTATTAAAAGAACATCCTAGAACTCCACTTTTGGTGCTGCATGCAATCACAGAGTGGTGACTCACTAGTCGAAAGCTCTTGCAGCGATAACGTCGCTCATTTTGCTGAGTTGGTCTCTTCGAGCGAATTGGATGCGATTATTGCTGACAGTCGTGGCACAGTATGAAATGTTAGCAAATGAAATGTAGCCCTTCTTACTAATTGCAAGTCAATAATATCTGGCTTTGTTCTTATTAAAATCAAAGCTAGCTCCCCATAAAGATGCACCAGGAGAGTTTTATCTTTGCAAACATCTGCGATCACTTTCAATTAGTATATGTCTACCTTTCGTCACATATTCAGAGCTGCTTTCTTCATTGCCAGCTGCTTAGCAAGTAGGTTATTTGAGTGTGGTCCACCGCAATTTATTTTTATTTTCCGTTTAGTTGAGATTTTCTTTCGTTGAGTGAATGTATCACTAAATAAATGATTCTCCTGACTGTAAACGTGTGCTCTTGATATCGATTTGCCTTTCCGAAAATGACATTTGGTAAGAAAGAGGATAGACCGAGAATCCTTGGAGATCCTGGAATTATTCCACCTGATTCTAGAAATGTGGATCAATATTTTTATACCGTAGTCGAGACAAGAATGGGGGGAGAGATAGAGATACAAAGAGAGAGACAGAGAGGGAGAGAGAGGGGGGAGAGATAGAGATACAAAGAGAGAGACAGAGAAGGAGAGAGCGATTGAGAGAGAGAGCAAAAAAGCTATAATTTACTGTATTTTTCTTGCAACCCTCTAAACACAGCATATGTTCTAGTTGACTTCTCCATGTCTTCATGTCTCTAACTAATTAAAGTTCATAATGAATATCAAAAACAGTTTCACAGTTCATTTTGCATATCCAATTGCTTCACATATGTACTTTTGCCAGAAGTGGAACATCGCTACTATGCACTCTATCAAAGGTCTATGTATTTTGCATATTTGCCATGACCTCTCGACAGTAATTGTCAAGCATCTCTCGTGGCCGAGCAGTGTATTCAGAAATCTCTTGAGTGCAAGATGTTCACAAAGTAGGCCTTGGGCATTGCTGAATGATTTTCTTGTCTGAAATATTAAGATGCAGTCGATGCAGCTTTCCTGATCTGGTTGTTGATCATATGTATATGAATGCTGAGGGATGCTACTCGTTGAAAGGTCGGCTAAGATGGTGCGCCATCTGATGGAGATAGCCGCGACTCGCGTGGCTCTTCTGCTGGCCGCGGATTGCCTTCCGCTGGACGCCGCCGCATGTGTCCCCTCCGCGCCCTCCGATCAAATCCTCACCGCCCTCCACAGCTACGATCTGGTCAACAACGAGACACTCACCCGCCTCTGCAGTGGCCACCTCAAGATTACTGGCAGGGTAATTTTCAAGAATATTTTCTGCTCATTCTGAAGCCGATGTCGTTATGATCATCTAAGAAAATTCAGAAAGGTCTTTTCGGTTTTTATTTTTGATTAAACGCGACTCGCCATTCTTGCGCGATCTCCGCTTTCTTGACATTGGCGGTTTCTATCCATCTCAGCCATTCTCGCTTCTCCCCATGGTGCGGGTCCGATGTCTAGATACTTTATACTTTTAAATTGTAGAGAAATATATTAAATTGGACATGAATCAATATGCTCTCAATAATCAATAATCTCGTGTTTTTGCGATTCGATTTTATTTTTACTATAATTTTTTCTGTTCAGTTTGACTTTTCGTTTGTGAAATGATGCACCATTTGAAGGACGGATGAAACGGAGTCTGCAGATCTCTCTCAGTCTCTCTCTTCCTCTCTCTCACTCTCTTTCTCTCGCTCTCTCTCTATCTCTTACCCATTCTCTGTCTCGACTACGGTATAAAAATATTGATCCATATTTCTAGAAGCAGGTGGAACAATTCCAGGATCTCCAAGGATTCTCTGTCAATCCACTTTCTTACCAAACAAATGTCATTTTTGGAAAGGCAAATCGATATGAAGAACACATGTTCACAGTCAGGAGAATCATTTATTCAGTGATACTTTAAGGCAACGAGGGAAAATGTCAACTAAATGGAAAATAGAAATAAAATGCGATGGACCACACTCAAATTACCTACTTGCTAAGCAGCTGGCAATGGAGAAAGAAGCTCTGAATATGTGACGAAAGGAAGACATATACAAAGTCATCGTCGACGATTGCAAAGATAAAAGTCTCCTGGTGCATCTTTAAGGAGAGCTAGCTTTCACTTTAATAAGAACAAAGCCTGATATTATTGACTTGCAATTAGTAAGAAGGGCTACATTTCATTTGCCAACATTTCACACGGTGCCACTGTCAGCAATAATCGCATCCAATTCGTTCGAAGAGACCAACTCAGCAAAATGAGCGACGTTATCGCTGTAAGAGATGAACTTTCGACAAGTGATTCACTGTGTGATTGCATTCAGCATATTCCAGACCTGGCCACTTCCAAACGTGGAGTTCTATGATGTTCTTTCAATAATAAATATGGCTCCGCTCGGTCTGGAGCGGATCTTTCCTCATTTCTGCATTTCCGGGACTTACAAAAGCTCGCCGAAGAACCCCCAAGATTGCCGCATGAGACGCATGCCGATCTTCAAGATTCGCACGTAGTCCACTTTGATTTCGAATTGAAACCGCCTCGCCAGAATCAAAAGATTGTATTCAAGCTGGAAAAAGAAAAAAGATGATTGTAAAACGTAAAAAGAGAGTTGAATGAAAAGCGTGGATAAATTGCAATAATGAAGACAGTGAATGAAATAACGAAGTATATGGGAGGAAGAACATAAGCCAATAAGGTAGATTGAAAAAGTAGTGTAACGTCAAAATTCGGAAAAGCTCCAGCAACATCCATACAGCGACCGAACACGATGGAGAGGCGAGCGGCGGGAAGCACGATATTAGACAACCTTTTTTTAATGGTAATATTTCTTTTATAAAAATTTATATAATACTTTTACCTTTTAAAATATTTCTTCAGTTCATAACAAAAGCTATTTTTCTTCTTATTTTCATACCAAAGATATCTATTCAGTATTTGGGTTTTTTTCTTTCATTCGAAATTAATCATGTAAATTTGTGCACATGAATTTGTGATGATTACAAGAAAAGAGAGCTGACATTATGCATTGGATGAACGCGCTCTGCACCTGGATAGGTCTATACGAAGAGTGAGCTCGCATAGCCATGTCCATTAGAGAGAGGCATTCCAAGCCTTCCTCATTCGAGAATAAGAAAGCGTTCCTCATTTGCGACAGACGGACATCAGTGTCGAGTCGCTCAAATAAAAGATGGAAGATATCTTTGCTTTATCTCTCTATTTCTACTTCGTCCTCTCCCTCCATTTCTCTTTCTTTCTTTCTCGCTCGCCCTCTCTCTCTCTCTTCCTTTCTATCTCTTAAACTTCTCTCTCTCTCTCTCTCTCTCGCCCTCTCTCTTCCATTTTGTCTCGCTCCCTTCGCTCCTCTATTTCCGCTCTCCTGACAGCGAGGGCGACTGCGGCGTGAGGACCTCTGCCTGGCTTCGAGTAGAGGGCAAGTGCATGATTCGCCTGCGTGACATTGGCTTCATTCGCAATCTTTAGCTGCCTTCCATCGGAGGAGTTGAATACGTGATAATTCAAATCAGTATCTGAACAAAATTAGGATAATAGGGCACGTTTCCATACCAAGCAAAGGAGGCTCGCCAGTTCGGATGCGAGGGCGGAAGAGGGCTTTGGGCCGGCGAGGTCGAGCGACTGAAGACGAGGCCAGAAGGGGCGGCCGCCGTTCGCGTCCAGCGCATCAAATAACGCCGAACCGAGATTTACTCCCCAGGTTTGCTAAAGCACATACATTTGCAATTTTAAATTCGTCGGGAGAAGCTTCAAACGCTTATGTTGAAAAAAATCTAAAGTGAGCTCATGGAGTTTCAAATGGTTTTGTCAGACTCTTTTTAATGACCAATCTATGTGCTTAAAGGAGCAGTTCACTGAATATCTAACATATGGTTTTATGGACATGGATCTATTAGCATCAGTCTAAAACATACTTCTGGAAAGTTTGAACCATTTTTACATACTTGTTAGAAAGTTAGAAGCACGCGAAATGTGACTGGGCCAAAATTTTTTACTGTAGCTGTTAGCCACCCTCCTATTTCACACACTCTCTAACCCGCAGAAGGGCCAAATATTTGAAGGCGCGCGTTCAAAATGGTCCTGATATACTACGGTAGCATCATTCAGTGCATGGTTCCTTTAAAGAATGTACGACTAAACAAATAGTAACTAATGAATCGTTCTGTAATACGTTAATTAGCTCATTCAACGTTATTTGAATTGCGCTAGAGCTTCAAAGAGTGAACAATTGTCTAATTAAGAGAGCCAATCTGAGATATTCAATCATAGGATGTGCATAGCGAGCACGGAACAAAATTAATTTTTGAATCAAATTTTCTTCACACAGCATGTGTAGCACGTAATGGCTTCACAAAAACATTTTTTTTTTCAAAACGAAATTTCCTTTACTAAAGCTACAGTATGCGACGATATACCAGAAATATTCAAATGACCATATCATTTTTATTAGTTGTCCAAACTAAATTTTGAACAGTTCTATCGATTGCTAGTTGTAACGCGCATAAAAAGGTCCTAATGACGTTTCGACAACAAAATTTTTATAAGTCACTTTTTGCCATTTAAACATTTCGTTTTTTTATGAGTGTTACAACTAGCAATCGATAGCACTGTTCAAAATTTAGCTTGGACAACTAATAAAAATGTTATGGTCATTTGAATATTTCTGGTATATCGTCGCATACTGTAGCTTTAGTAAAGGAAATTAAAAAAAAATTTTTTTTTGAGAAGCCATTAAGGTGCTCTCTCTCAGATTGGCTCTCTTAAAGGAACTATCCGACGAATAATTCTACAGTAGCGCTAGAGAGCCAGTTTGAATGCGCGCGCTCATAAAGTTGCCAGTCGCTCGGTCGAGAGAGCGTGTGAAATAGGAGGGCGGCCATGACCTACCGTAACCAATTCTCTACCCGCCAGTTTTCACGTGAGCGTGTGAAATAGGAGGGCGGCCATGACCTACCGTAACCAATTCTCTACCCGCCAGTTTTCACGTTACTATTGCTCAGAAAGTAATTTGAGAAAATCGCTTAAAATTTCTGTATTTATGTTTTAAGATAAGATGAGCTTATCCACACAAATAAAGACATGTTAATTATTCGCCGGATACCTCCTTTAAGGTATAAAGGAGAAGAGTGAATATAGTATGTAGGGAGGAGAAGGTACATGTTGTATGAGAGATCATCGTTCATGCGAAGAGAAATATCGACGTCCTTCATCTGACTCCAGGCACGGAAAGTCTCGGTGATATCTTCTGAATCCATTTTAAGGCAGATGCTTTGCATTCGAAGCACTTCGAGATTCCTAAATGGCAGAAGATCAGGAGGAAGGAACTAAATCGTTGCAAACAACCAAACAAATTGTTCCTGACCACGAGGTCAAAGTGATATTTCTTTCCATAAGAGAATCTCGACTAAAAAATAACATTGGCGAAGCACAGATGAAATAGATTAGTTCTAATATACAAACAAAAAGTGGTCAGCTGTTGCCAACGCCTAATAACTAAAAAGGCCAAGAATGGAGAGAAATGAAAGAGCCGACTTGAGACGACGCAAGCAGATAATATCGCTGATGCCATCGCAATTCGAGATGTCCAGCTGACGCAGTCCGGAGTGGTGGCTGCAGATGGAGGCGAGATCCGAGTTGCTCAGAGAAGCCGCTTCACTCATAAACAGCGTCTCTAGCGACGAGTAGCGGTTGAGCTACATAAATACTCAATTTATTGACAAATCTGTCGACACTGTTTAATCTTTCATCAACACAAAACATTTTACAAACGAAAAGCCAACAAAACAAAAAAAAATTAAATAGTTTCCTACACAAATATAATCGCAAAACAATTGTTTCAATATTTACGGCTCATTTAATATTATTTTGTAGAAATTTAGAATAAAAAAGTGAGCAAACGGACAAGCACCATGGGGAGATGCGGGAATGGCTGGGATCGATAGAAACCGCCAATGTCGAGAAAGCGGAGATCGCGCAAGAATGGCGAGTCGCGTTGCAGGCAAAATAACACCCTGAAATCGCGCCATCTTTCAAGGGTTTTTTTATTAAATAAAATTTAACAAAAATTAATCAGCTAGATCACATTGAATGGTGAACACACTTTTCATAGAAAGCGCGTACGTGAATATGAATATCAATTGAACATGCCGTTCTTCCTCTTGGTCTTATGGACAATGAGAAGCGACGAATAAGAACCTGGGCGAAGCCGTTCAGCGGCGGCGTCCCCGGGTCGGTGCTCCCCGTTTTCAATGTTCATTAATGCCACCACCCCCCTCCGGCCGACCTCCTATTTTGACTACTTTGCAATTGAGCGACCATATTATCCCATTTTAATGCTGTCACATTGAAACAATAAATAAATAAATGAGAACTTTGGCAGAAGCAGCCAAGTCTCAGAGCCAGAAGATGAGGTCGTTCTGTTGAGGGAGAGCGAGATTATTCCGTGCTCTGCGATCTTCCAGAGCGTCTCCTCTTCGCATGTTCCGTCAGTCAAATCCACCTTAACATTGGTCTTTCTAGAATTTGTTTTTTATAAAAAAAAATTAAACAGAAAGGACCTTTCAGCATTTTCGTAAATGATCATAACGACATTCCAGAATGAGCAGAAAATATTCTTGAAAATTACCCTGCCAGTAATCTTGAAGTGGCCACTGCAGAGGCGGTCGAGTGTCTCGTTGTTGACCAGATCGTAGCGGTGGAGGGCGGCGAGGATTTGATCGGAGGGCGCGGGGGGGGGGGGGACGCGGGCAGCAGCGTCCAGCGGAAGGCGATCCTCGGCCAGCAGAAGAGCCACGCGAGTCGCGGCAAGCTCCATCAGATGGCGCACCATCCCTGGGCTCCCTTAAAACAACTAAAGGTTCTTATCAGGTTCATTTAAGAGAGCCTCTCTGTAATCATCAAGGAGCGTCTGCCCTGAGGAATTTTTGTTTTCTTTTACTTTGAAAACTTTATGAGGGATGTATCCCTTGTTCATAACGAAGTCTAGTCGGTCAGAAAGTTTAGAAAAATTTTTTTCACTTAGATATAAGTCGTAATGTTCATAAACTTTGGATGACCATATCTAACGTTATACTTAATATTTCTCAATATTCTTATTACTGTTCGATTCCTTGTCGAAAACTACACAAAACAGTCCCAGATGACCATTTTAAAACTTTTATGACTTTTGACCAATTTAATTTTTTGAAATGTCGTTTTCAGGCAATAACTTTTTTTACTATTATTTTCCAAAAACTGAATCTACCACGTGAAAGAGGAGCGAAAACTACATATAATACGTTTCTACGACGAAAAATCTCGGATACTTTTTGGTATCTTTATTTGAATAAGCGTTCCTAAGCCAATTTCGGCTTTGGCTGCAAATAATAATTTCTTTCAAACTTCATCAATTGTAAAATAGAATGTGCCATTCGATGTAATTTTTCATGCTCTTTCAAATGGTATTAACTTTGTTTGCAAAAGAAATTAGTCTAAAGGCCTAAAATTGACTTTTTGTGTTTTTGGCCAATTTCTGGTGTTAAAATACTCATTCTTTGGACTATCAATAGGTCATGTAGACCGATTTTCCACATAATATTTATTCTATAAGAAAGAGCGGTTAAAACTGAGTTGGATACAGCTTTTTAATCAAAATCTGAGGATTCCGTTTTTTGGGAATATGTATTTGAATGCTGACTGTTGAAGGCGATATTGCTGAATATTTTTTGGCAATTAGTTCAAATTAGTTCTTTTGAAACATCTAGCACCCAATAATGGGTATTCCAGGATTCTTTGAAGTTCTTTCATGATATAACACTCAAAAGTACTCTAAAAGTCAAGAAATTTCATTTTTACGAGCTTAGAAGGCGAAATAATTGTATGAAAACTCCTTCGAAGCCAACTGTCAGGTCATTTGTGAATCGGATTACCAAAAAGGTCATAACCATTCGAAAGAGCAGAGACTTTTACATAACATATCCTTCGATGAAAATGCAAAACCTGTACATTTTTTAGAAATTTTGAAATATCGAAAAAAATCGGCGACAGGATTCGACTATTTTGAGCTGTTCTGCGAAATCTGGTACCAATGGAACTTATGTTCTGAAAACTGTTCGATTAGGTTGTTGAAGACGAGAAACACAAATTTGACGTTCATTTTCTACTTTTGAGTACCATCCATGGTACTTTTGCCTGAAGAATGAAATATAATATGCAGAAAAATTTCATTTCGATTAAGCGTACCATGGATGGTACTCAAAAGTAGAAAATGAACGTCAAATTTATGTTTCTCGTCTCAAAAAACCTTATGGCACAGTTTTCAGAACATAAGTTCCATTGGTACCATTTATCTCAGAACAGCTCAAAATAGTCGAATCCTGTCGTCGATTTTTTTTCGAAATTTCAAGATTTCTGAAAGAACTGGTATTGCTCTTTCATGGGTGGATATATTATGCAAAAGTCTCTGCTCTTTCGAACGGTTATGACCGTTTTGGCACTACGGCTCAAAAATGGCCTGATAGTTGGCCCCGAATAGGTTTTCATACATTTATTTCACCAGCAATTCTCGTAAAAATGAAATCTGTTGACTTTTTGAATACTTTTGAGTGGTATATCATAAAAGAACTTCGAACAATTCCCATTATTGGGTGTTAGATGTTTCAAAAGAACAAATTTTAAATATTTGCTAAAAAAAATATTCAGCAATATCGCCTTCAACAGTCTGCATTCAAATACATATTCCCAAAAAAATATCCTCAGATTTTGATTAAAAAGCTGTATTCGACTCAGTTTTAACCGCTCTTTCTTATAGAATAAATATTATGTGGAAAATCGGTCTACATGACCTATTCATGGTCCAAAGAATTAGTATTTTAACACCAGAAATTGGCCAAAAACACAAAAAGTCAATTTTATGCCTTTAGACTAATTTCTTTTGCAAACAAAGTATAGTATTTGAAAGAGCATGAAAAATTACATCGAATGGCTCATTTTATTTTACAATTGATGAAGTTTGAAAGAAATTATTATTTGCTGCCAAAGCCGAACGCTTATTCAAATAAAGATACCCAAAAAAGTATCCGAGATTTTTCATCGTAGAAACATATTATATGTAGTTTTCGCTCCTCTTACACGTGGAAGATTCAGTTTTTGGAAAGTAATAGTAAAAAAAAAGTTATTGCCTGAAAACGACATTTCAAAAAAATTAAATTGGTCAAAAGTCATAAAAGTTTTAAAATGGTCATCTGGGACTTTTTTGTGTAGTTTTCGACAAGGAATCGAACAGTGAAAAGAATATTGAGAAATATTAAGTATAACGTTAGATATGGTCATCCAAAGTTTATGAACATTACGACTTATATCTAAGTGAAAAAAATTTTCTAAACTTTCTGACCCCCTAGACTTCGTTATGAACAAGGGATACATCCCTCATAAAGTTTTCAAAGTAAAAGAAAACAAAAATTCCTCAGGGCAGGAGCCTATACAAGCCTCCTTGAGTCTTACAGACAGGCTTAGTGAATGAGATCGAGGGATCCAGGATATAGTTATACTTATACCTTATTTAAGGCACCTGAGTGTCAAGTGGGTGTGAAAAAACAGAAGAATAGTTAAAAAGAATAAAATACTGAATGCGAAATTGCGCGGAGGATATTAAACGAAAATCATAGCGTAACGGAATGGATTTCGAAGATTCTTCGCCAGCCACAACGTGACGAAATGGCCGTTTAAGTACTTTAAAGAAGTAGTATCTCTCAGCATCATATGATCATCAATTAACAAACAAATGTTTTTTTGTGAAAAGAAAATTATTTAGAATTGCACAAGGCCAGGCGAGCGCGCGATCTTCATGGAGCAACAGAAAAGGACAGACTACACTTTAAATCGTGGAGAAGAGCTGCCATGGTTTAAGAGCAACTGTGCGAAGAGGGCGGACAGGATGGTCGAGAGAGAGAGAGAGGAGAGAGAGAGATAGAGAGAGAGAGAGAGAAAGCGAGAGAGAGAGAGAGAGAGAGAGAGAGAGAGAAAGAGAGAGAGAGAGAAAGATAGAGAGAGAGTGAGATAAAAAGGGAGAGATTAAGAGAGAGAGAGAGAGAGAGAGAAAGATGAGAGAGAAGAGAGACAAAGCGGGAGAGAGAGCGCAAGAGAAGCAATAATTCACAGTATTTTTCTTGCAACCCTCTCGACACAGCATAAGGTTCTAGTTGACTTCTCCATGTCTTTATGTCTCTAGCTAATTAAACTTCATAATGGATACCACTGCGCAACACTTTCACACTTTATTTTGCATATCCATCTGCTACAATCATGCCCTCTTGCCAGAAGTGGAACATCGCTTCTCTGCACCACTCTGTCAAAGGTCTACTCATCGCCTTTACCTCTTGACAGTAATTGGCAAGCATCTCCGTTTGGTGGCGTGCGGTGCTCTCTTGAGAAATCTATAGGGTGCAAAGAGTTCACAACGTCTCTGCTTACAATAAGGAGAAGTACTCTGTGTAACTATGGTAAACAAAATTCATTTAAAAACATCATCATAAAGAAAAATCATTAGAAGAGATATCATTCAAGGACCTGCTATTTGAAGATCAATCAGCAAAAGAATTGAATACAAATGAGGTCCGATTTTTAGACATGTCAGATTCCATTTTCAAATCCGCACTTTTCTTATGGTTAGCAAACACTTTTTATTCTCTCTCTCTCTCCTTCTCCCTCTCTCTCTCTCTCTCTCTCTCTCTCCTTAACTCTCGCTCTTTCTTTCTCAGTCTCTCTCACTTACTCTCGCTCTTTCGTTCTCTGTCTCTCTCAATTCCTTGTATATTTCTGCTTCTCTCATAACTCTCCAGTTTGCCCCGCTTGAACTGAAATCATGCCCGTCGTCGGCGGCGCTTCGGTTGCGGTGGAGAGGATTGCCGCCCTGATGAAGAGAGAGAGAGAGAGACAGAGAGAGAGACAGAGAGAGAGACAGAGAGAGAGAGACAGAGAGAGAGAGACAGAGAGAGATTGGTCGGACAGCAAACAAGAAGAGTGGCAGAGAAAAATAGAAATTTTTTATTCCATACCATCTACACATTTCGAGAACCACGACGAAACCAAATATTTCACCTATCTCCTTTTGTCCATACTCGAACTATATCGAACCATACCTCACCTATTCTCTATCTCTACTGGATAACCAAATCTCTCACCCCCATCACCACCGACCTCTACGAGGACCACAATGGTGACTGCGCTTGGACGATGAAGGTAGTCCACACGCCGCGGGTTACGGTAACGTTCGTGACCCCGTCCGCTAGGTACATATGTACATGCACATTTGTTGAAGTAGGGCGGGCCGGGCTGGATTTCAGTTCACTGATTGCAGACCAACAACGACTTCCGGAAAGGATGACTCCGGAACCGTCCCGAGTCCGATATGGAGAGTAGGAGGTATGGCCCGGGCCGGGCCGGTTTTTGCCCACCTTTGCTCCGCATTCCATCGTTGTTCTTCGCTCGTTCTTCTTTCACCAATCTACCTGCCATCCCGGTGAAGACCGCAGAGAGCAACCATTCCCGGAGATTTGAAAAAGGAAACAGTACCAATGGCTGACCTCGACGCATCACACCGCCAGGATGCGGATCATATACTGCACATCAAACTATTTACTTATCAATCAAAGAGAGAGAGAGAGAGAGAGTGGGAGAGAGCGAGAGAGAGAAAGAGTGAGAGAGATAGAGAGGGAGAGAGATAGAGAAGAGAGAGACAGAAAGAGAAATGCAAAGCAATCTGTTTGCCTTTCCTAATTACATGATACTTCACAGTGTAACTCGAGTTCTCCAACAAGGTTTTGACTTTACTGACGTGAGAATTGTAGACACATCTGACAATGAGTCACAGTAAAATATGGACATGGTTTTGTTTCGCTTTCATAAATTCAGGCCCAACAGTAACCGTAAGAAAGACTGATGTGCATGAGTGTACGAGAGCATTTGAATTAGCGCGTACCGTACACCATGGTACGCAGTGATGTGCATGACATCCACCCACACGTTGTAACCTGCGACTGGAGTGCGCTGCAAATGGTAAAACAATCGATAAACGTGTTTGATAGGGCCTGACAAGCCACCGCGACCTTGGTTACCATTGGCCTTGCACCCGCCCCACACCCTGCACTCCAGATCGATCAATACTGCCCTTCCCTAGCCCCCGCCCTGTCCCTCTCCCCACCCCTTTCCTCCTAAACAAGAGCAGAGCATCCATAGTTTTCCCTCGTCCACTACAACTGCAAAGCTCTTCCAAGCATTTATGAACACGTTAGATGTACAGACAAGAAGACAGACATACGAAAAGTTCGCGTGATAAAACATCGTACAATAATAGATTATCTTAAAGTCTTATCAAAACTGCGTGTTTCATAAACATTTTTGTAAATATAAAACAGTGAGGCAGTGTGAGATATTAGTCGCCATTAGACATGGTAAAACAATTACATGCATCATTGAATGACTGGATGTATCATGGAGATAACAATAATATGATAGTCGGAAATGCTAGAGGTCTAGCTCGCTTAATAGAAGAGATACTCTACTAGTGTCAACCGCTCAGCGAATAACTGTTCCACTAAATGATCGCGACAGTAATAAAGCAAAAGTAGAAGTGTGCGGAATGGAGCTAAGAATGGCTTTGGTAGCTTTTCTAGAAATTAGTAACAAGGTTTATAAAACAGATCAGATAAAATGTCTATGCCCACTGAATTCGGGGATAATCGGGCGGGAATCAGCATCCGAGAATGGCCGGGTTTCCGTCCCCATACATTAGATGTGCTCTTGGCGGATGCGTCGCACGAGCTGCACGTCTTTTGGCATGATTGTGACGCGCTTCGCGTGAATGGCGAGCAAGTTCGAATCCTCGAAGACACCGACGAGGTACATCTCGGCGGCCTCCTTTATAAAGTCACGGAGACAAAAATATAACTGATAAAAAAAATTAATCTCATTAAAAAAGTGGACCAATTAAACGGAGATAAATACAACTGATTAATAAACAAATAAATCTCATTAAAAAAGTGGACCAATTAAACGGAGATAAATACAACTGATTAATAAACAAATAAATCTCATTAAAAAATGAAGAAAAAAAGTTCAAAACACAAGCACAAACCTGAAGAGCCTGCACAGCGAGCGACTGGATGCGCAGGTCACCAGTGCTGCTCATCTAAATCATTACGGTATGCACATTTGTTAGAGAGCTTACGAGGATAAAAGCCAAGAGTAAATGACCTCTTTTCCTCTCTCTCTCTCTCTCTCTCTCTCTCTCTGACAACTAGAAGTTAAAGTCCTATTAAACGTTCTTTCTGTTTCTCATTCTGTCTGGTTTTTTCATGTAACTGACTCTCTCTCTCTCTTTTTCTCTGTTTCTCTCTCTCTGTGTCTGGTTTACTCTCAAGCTGTCTCTCTCTTTCTCTCTCTCTGGTTTACTCTCTAGCTGTCTCTCTCTCTCTCTCTCTCTTTCTCCTCCTTACATCGCGCATGACGGCGCGGACGACACGCTGGAAGGGAAGACGCGGGATCACCAGATCGGTCGTGCGCTGCAGACGACGGATCTCGCGAAGAGAGACAACTGAAACGCACAGGGAGTGTACAAGAGCGAGGGTATTCTAGCATCATTGCATCATACACTTTCCTCGTTCTGTCAAATCATTTCAATTCCACTGCGACATCAACAATAATATATTTTTTTTAAATATGTAAATAAAAGATTCTACGCTCCCATCGCAACAGATTAATCTTTTTTTTCTCTCTCTCATTTGATTAAGTATTCACCATGATCCGGAAAGTTCAAATATCTAGCTTCATTTTTTTCCATGCTTCTTTCACTTGTTCACAGAAGAGATTGCTTACGATTCTCATGGTCAGCATCTTTTACTTTACTTGCTCACAATGAGATGAGATGACTCTCTAGCTCTCATTGTCAGAGAAAACCTCCACGCTTGGAGCGACGCGCCTTCAGCGGCTTCTCCTTTCTCGCGCTTTTGCCTGGCGACGATGAAGTCTTGTTGTGCACGTCGCGCTTGGTGCGAAGCTTCTTTAAAACAAAAGGAGACATATATTGATGAGCATTAATATATTACTTCCTTTTTTACTACATCCACTTTTAAATGATTAAAACCAGGAGAAAGAAAAAAATACAGCTAAAATTTTTAAGCTATTTTGTGCACTTTTTTTTCTTCTTCAGAATTGTAGTGAAATAAAGAAGGAGTAAAGCTGAAGGTGGCATGAGTATAAGAAGAATGTTTTGACTAACATTGAAGAAAAAAACAGCTAACTCAAACTTGGCCATTGCGCACACATTTAACCAACCAAAGAAAGAAAAAGGAAACGGCATGAGTCTATAAATAAATAAAACAAAGATATAAGAAACAAACAAAAAACATGTGCCTGCTCCTTCTTGGAGGCGATCTTGACTGCGGTCGACTTGCGTGCCGTCTGCTGCTTGGTGCGTGCCATTTCTCGGAGGATACTAATTTAAAAAAAAAACAAGATTAATTAATTATGCTTTAAAATAGAAACTTTTGTAAATGAAACATCCGTGTGTCGCAGCATTGTTGTCAAGATCACCACGAGTTATAGAAAAAAACGACGACAATATGAGAGGAGAAAAGAATGTAGAACAAGAAGAGGAGAATCAGAAAGAAGAATTGAACAAACTACATGAGAAGGCCTCAATTTTAGCGAAGTATTTAAGAAACAGTTTGCGCGAATATTGTCGCGACAGCTCGCTGTTGCATTCAACAAGGACCAGCGAGGAATGGAAAACCAGAGCGAGAGAGAGAGAGCGAATGCGACATTACAACACGCACGTGTAGCTGAACAAATAAAAAAAGTAGAACGATAGCGAGAACAAGAAAAAAGCGACGCTAATACCCACGCCGCGAGCGAACAGTGAGTGCACTGTTGTGACCGCACAACGCGTTCGACTTGCGCGTCGCGGCTGTTTCCGCGAAATTCGAAGTGCTTTATATTCACCCGTTCACCAGCATTCAGCTTCTGAAATGTACAGCACTATAAACTTTAATAAAACGTTTTAAATGTGTTTTTATATAAAAAAAATTGTGAATGTAAAAAGTTAAAATAATCTTAAACATAAATAACCATCTCGAAGAATGCTCAGCTGGAATATAAATCGTAAGACAAATAATGAGAGATTGCGAAATAAAAAAAATAGAGTGAGAGGAGAGAGAGAGAAAGATAAATGTAGGGAGAGAGAAAAAAAAAGAGAAAAAGGAAGTCAGAGAAAAAGATAAAATAGGAAGAAAGGAGAGGCAGAGCGATAGATAAAGAGAGAGATAGAGGGAGAGAGTGGAGGAGGGAAGGATAGAGATGTTAATAGATCGTTATAACTACAGAGAGAGAGAGAGAGAGAGAGAGAGAGAGATACCAGGAGAGAGAGGAGAGAGAGAAAGGGAGATACCAGGAGAGGAGAGAGAGATAGAGAGAGATATCAGGAGAGAGGAGAGAGAGAGAGAAAGAGAGGCACCAAAGCTGAAATTCCAGTCATTTCCTGTTCTTACTAATCCACCATTGGCAATGGCCATAAGATCCACGATTTCAACAGTAATTTCACGTATTTGCATATCATGGCATGCTCGCGTTTACCATCAGTATTAACTTTAGCATAAGAATTCATTGCACCTGATGATGTATTTATCTTTTTTTTTAAATATGTATGCAATGGTGCTTCTGTAGCCTCCTCGGCAGACAAACACCTCCTCCTCTTCTTCTTCTACTTCTTCTTCTTTCGTTGCCTCCAATCCATTCTAACGCAATGTGTAAGTCTTGCTCCATTCTTTCCTGACTAGAGTTAGTTATTTGTCTCTGACGCTCGGCTCATAGTACACACAGAAAAAATATTCGTGATATTTCACGAAATGAGACACTACACAGCACGTCGTTTACAGAGGCCTGTTCACCCGCATAGACTACAAACTATACATCACACTACAAACTATTTATAGTCCAATCGACTATGTACTGTATTAATGAGCAAGTGCGGGAAATAACTCAAGGGAAAACATTTTGCTTTACCGTCGTTTTATTTTGTTATTGTTGTTGTTTAACGATAAAAGTTTGATATTTTTTGTGTTTAGGTAGTGATGTTTTCATAGGAAAAAAATTGAGACGCTATTTAGTCCGTTTGACCTTGAAAAATTAGATAATTTTAATCAGAAAAGACTTTAGTAAAGCGGCTAAGGAATTATGCTGAATTAATTCCATTCAGAAAGCTTATGCCTACTGGTGTGTGAGCAGCCGTTGCCCGAGCTGTTCCCCACTCTACTGAGGTTCCTTTTTTTTAGCTGTTAATAGCAAAACTGTGATGGCTTAAGTATGTTATATTTGAGTGCCTGTGTTCATCCTCCTGCTCGTGGTCGTGTCAAGAGTCGATACCCGAGCTGGACCCTCACTACTGAGGTTCCTTTTTTATAGTTATTAACGACAAAACTGTGATGGTTTAAGTATGTTATATTTGAGTGGCTGTGTTCATCTCTTCCCTCCTCCTCGTGGTAGTGTCAAGAGTCGATACCCGAGCTGGACCCTCACTACTGAGGTTCCTTTTTTATAGTTATTAACGACAAAACTATGATGGTTTAAATATGTTATATTTGAGTGGTTTGTCAAGAATAAGTAAAACTAAAGTGTATACACTCTGAATTCTTTACCAATTCAGTGTCGGAGCAGTGCTGAGGAAGGACCTCCTCGCCTGCCCGCAACCTCGCATTCTCCAGGATTACAAGATTAGTCACTGTGTCTATCCGTACTTTTCATGCCTGTTATAAGAAACTTCTTTTCTTTTTCTTTTCAGCATAATGGCAACTCGATTGGCGGAATTCTTCAAATCTGCACGGCAGGAGCATCTTCGCCTTCCATGAGGTTAGCAAGAAGAGAGTAATTCATCTTTTTGATTCCAGCATCCACATCTAGGGTAATTCCTATCCAATATTTTAGATGGCTCGTACGGCTTGAGAAGGAGACTGATGCGATCGGCGCCTTGCTGGACTCTCCTCGTCTGCAGGTTCGTCTGCACATTGATTGCATTGACAGAGAGAGAGAGTGGGTGAGAGAGAGAGAGAGTGGGTGAGAGAGAGAGAGAGTGGGTGAGAGAGAGAGAGTGGGTGAGAGAGAGAGAGTGGGTGAGAGAGAGAATGGGTGAGAGAGAGAGAGAGTGGGTGAGAGAGAGAGAGAGTGAGAGAGAGAAAAAAGATGTTACTTGTAAAGCTCTAGTTTAACGGTAACATCCTTCAGGGCGAGGTCGAACAACGCGCGATCGCCGCATCGTCTACGAGAGATGGGCAGCCCATTTTGCTCGCAGGTAGGTAGAGAGGGAGGGGATAGAGAGTGAGAGAGAGAGATAGAGAGAGAGAGAATAGAGAGAGCGGGAGAGAGAGAACGAGAGAGAGAGAGAGAATAGAGAGAGAGAGAGCGGGAGAGAGAGAACGAGAGAGAGAGAGAGAAAGAGAGAGAATAGAGAGAGAGAGAGAGAGAGGAAAAGAGGAAGAAAGGAACATAATTGTCTTCATTTCCAGAGCAAGATCTTCGAGGTCTCGTCCAACTCGTCGATCAGCAGCGGATGCGCAACGCCTTCTTGCTTGCAGGTATGGAGAGAGAGAGAGAGATAGCGAGAGATAGGGAGGAGAGAGCGAGAGTGAGAGAGAGACAGAGAAGAGAGAGAAAGATAGTTGTGGAATCACGGAAAGTGGTTCGAAGAGAGCTTAATAATAACATTTCCAGAGCAAGATATTCGAGGCGCTCGACCATCGACGACCAGAACAGATGCTGCAGAAGCGGCTCCTCCCCCCAAAATACCCTTGTTGTCCCCCTTTGATTGCTTGTATTTTTCTTTTTTTTACTTTAATAAAGAACTTTAAATGCCTTTCTTAACTTGTGAGTCGTGGCCGCTTTTTGAAATAGAAAAGCGTGTTCTACTCACTTGTTAATTTGGGTTTCATATGTTTGTTTTGTTCGGTATAAAGAACTTTTTTACGTTGTAATCTGCAGAAAAATGACGACTGAAATATGCCGTCAAATCTCTTCTCCTCCTCTGACCCGCTCACATTATTTGAGCTGGAGCTATTTATTGGCAAATTGCCAAGGTTGGAGTCCATTTCTTTCGTCCTTGAAATAATTCAAGGACGAAAGGTTGTTTGGCTCAACTGAATGGGGCAAAGTGCTGTGCACTAATATATTAGCATGATTAGCTACACACTAATACTATTCGCAAAAGATGCAGGAAGAATTAGTGTGTATGCGAGGAAGTATTCGTAAAAGGACGCCGCTTCCTGGCGGACATCGCAAACGCTTGCCATTTTTTGCTGTTTTTTAATATTCTCGGACAATTTTCGATGTTAATTACCACTCTTTTTCGATATCTAATTAGCTAGCCTTGTAGGAGCAACTCTCATTTGAGCAGAAAGTTTTATTCAGAATCTTATTCTCTACAAAAAGGTGCCCATGACATTTTCATAAAACGCCCGTTTTATTGATAAAAACTTGAAAATTCAATTTTCAAACATTTTGGAAAATAGCTGAAAACCTATTTCATGAAGTATAGAATGTACGAGCTTGCTGAAAACAATATCTCCGTAGCTGTATCTTGTAGAGCAGAAAATTCTACACAATATATATATTATCTTGATTTCCCATTTGATACGAAAAGTTGATTTCAAATTTGCTGCTCGAGCAAAATTTGGCTTCGGGTGTCGTTTATAAATGAGTTATCTTTAGAAATCGATGTTTTCGTACAAAATAACAATCTTTTTCGTGTTCCTGGTATCGAACAACCTATCTTGAGCAAATTCGGGGGAAATTTTTTTTCGATCTTACTCCGCCCATTTCGAAATTTTTTTTCGGCTTTTGACCGCCCATGGCGAAATGGAAGTCAAAAGTCGAAAAAAAATTTCCCCCGAATTTGCCCAAGAGGGGTTGTTCGATACCAGGAACACGAAAAAGATTGTTATTTTGTACGAAAACATCGATTTCTAAAGATAACTCATTTATAAACGACACCCGAAGCCAAATTTAGCTCGAGCAGCAAATTTGAAATCAACTTTTCGTATCAAATGGGAAATCAAGATAATATATATATTGTGTAGAATTTTCTGCTCTACAAGATACAGCTACGGAGATATTGTTTTCAGCAAGCTCGTACATTCTATACTTCATGAAATAGGTTTTCAGCTATTTTCCAAAATGTTTGAAAATTGAATTTTCTAGTTTTTATCAATAAAACGCGCGTTTTATGAAAATATCATGGACACCTTTTTGAGAGAATAAGATGCTGAATAAAACTGCCTGCTTAGCTTCTGTGAGCTTGTCAAATTTGGCAAGTTGTAACCATATTACCATATTCGCTCAGGTGAGAGTGGCTCCTATTCGGGTTACTTTTTCGAGGTTTGTGGGAAAGAGATTTTACTGAACATGGACCGTTTCTTGTACAGTTTTTCATACTCTTTAATCTGAAATAAAAATCCCACACACAAACTAAAATTTAGGTATTCAACGAGCGAAAATTCATGACAAAAAAAAATTCATGACAACATTTAACGCTAGCACTACATTTTTATCACTTAATTGTTCTTTTTTATTCTTCGTTGGGGAATCATAACAAGGAAGGGTTCTTATCAGCATTACTATTCAAATTTCTATTCAATAATCCCTCCTGAAATGAGGTGGTCATTTACATGCATTAATTATTTTCTACCTCTGCAGTCACTTAAGTCTCATCCCTCCCAGGTCGGAGCCGAAACTCTTTGGGTCTAATCGTTCTTGAAGAAACATATCTTTAATCAGTCTTTGTTCAGAGGATCCCAATGCACAGGCTTGAAGATGCTTAGTAGCGAGAGAATCATCAACTTGCAGAGACTCCTGTACAAAAAGTCAGGAAATTCAAATAAAGCTGGGACGAGTATATACATACTTCAAGAGTACGGACGATCTGTTTCCTCCTTAGCTTCCTTTGTCATAAATGATTATTTCTTTTCTCGTTAGCCGAGAAGATATCTTCAAATGAATAGCGATTAGTGGACGAGTATTTTGATAGCAGTGAAAGCAGTGATGGCGATTACAAGAGAGATAGCGATAGGGTGGTCTGTGTTGGATTGGAAGTGTCTCGTTGCGTGTCCTCCCTTCTCTCTTCTCTGCCTTGCTCTTCGTCTGCCTAGTGTTTTTTGCACCAGTGTGGAGGGTGAACCAAATGGGAGGAGAATGAAATGGGAACGAAGGGAACGGGAGAGTGCGATGTTGAGAATGGAGAGGCGGTGAGAGAAGATGAATAAAATAAAAGTGTAGTGAATTGGAAAATGAAAATTTTGCTTCAGATTGTGATTATCTCTTTCATGCTTTATGCATGTATTCAGAAGGATTTATTGCATTCAATTCAATTCAGTTCCAATGCTCGGTAACGCAGTCATTACAATGGACAACGTGACATTTTATACTGACACTCTATCATCAGGAAGTTTTAATTGGCGATATTTACTCGGTTATAGAACAATTTGAAATCATTTAAATTTCATAATGAGTATCGACGTACTCGAAGCGAAAACGACAAGAAAACACCGCATATCTGCAAACCGGTTTGCCGGTGATTGCTTTCCTTTAAGATTTCCAAATTGTCATTCCAATAGTCTCGAAGAAATACATAGAACCTTTAATCTCTTCAATACATATAAAGCCTAGCAAACATGTAGGATCTGCTTGCAGACGAGGGCAGAAGTCAGATGGTCGACCGTACCCGTAAGCTTCAAGTACAACTGAAGAGAGGATACAATTAGAAGAAATAATACTATTGTACAGCAGCATAACGATGTGTTCGGGAAAAGAGCATTGAAAAATAAAGTAAAAGAGATATGTAGTGTATAAAACATTCACCTTGTCAAGAAAAACAACTGCAATTGGGAAATAGACATGTTGAAGTATGAGGAAGAGAGAACAGCGAGTTGAGGAATTTGCTTAATGGACTGACCTGTTCGACGGCTGTGCTGCATGCCGCCTGCCCAGGCATCATCGGGCAGTTCATCACAGTAGTTTAGACACTGAAGGGACTTACATATAATAAAAATGTCCGTATGAAAAAATGCTGCTCAGCAAACTGCATGGCTCTACGATCAAGGATCTCGCAGAGAACTTTGTTAATTAAAGAGAACCTCATACATGAGGGATCGAAGACGTTTCTGTACAAAATTATAGAACTCAATGACGGCTTTCTTGCAGCGCGAGCACTCAACGTCCTGAATTATATAATTAGTGGAAATTAATTAACGGAAAAGTCGAATTTAGAGAAAACTGCATCGTAATATATTTAAAGTCCGCAAACAATTCACATTTTGGGTTGCTAGTAAGCGGTGTCATAAAGAAAAGACTAACCCCGGAGAGCAAGAATTTGTCGTCTTGGGTTTGTGTTGAAGAAGAAGCGAGCTAAAAACGAAGATATAGAAAATTAAATATTGATTCTTATTCTTTCACTTATTATTTCGTCATTCATCTTCAAAATGCAAATTCTTATTGCAAATATGTAGGCTGTTGGGTTTTTAACGCAACATGCCCGATATCCCATCTCGCTCTCCATATGGGAGAGCGAGGAGCACAAATGCAGGATCTCCTTGCAGACGAGGTCGGGGGTCAATTGGTAGATCGCTTCCGCAAGCTCTGCGAACAACTGAAGAGAATGCAATTAGAAGAAACTGGCAAGTTTCCATGATGCACATGATGATGTTAGGCAAAGAATAACAACAAAAAACGATAGAAAAGATTGTATGTAAAACTTTTGTTAAGAAAAACTGAAGTTGATCGGTCGAAAAATTGATTGAAGTGTGTATTTTGAAAAGAAATCAGTGAGCAAAAGGATTTTTCATCAGTTCAAATACCGTTTGTACGTCTGTGTTGCATACTGTCTTCCAGTCGTCGGGGAGGTCATTGCAGTAGTTGGAGACAAACTGTCGAGAAAGGACAAACTTACTCGATAATAAAAGTACGTTCATTGTTGGTGAAAAAGCGAAGCAACTCATCCATTGTATACATGGCTCCACTATCACTCATTTCATTGAAAACAATGTTTTATGCTAAAACTAACCTGCCTAATAGCCGGAAGATTTTTCTGCGCAAACTCCGTGAACTGATTGAAGGCGTTCAAGCAATTAGCGCATTCAACGTCCTGAAAATTGTCGTTAATAATTAGTGGACAACTTAATTACTGGAAAGTTCAAATAAGTACTTACAGTTAAAAAATTATTATTATGTGTTGCTTAAAAAGCCACAAAAGACTGACACCAGAGAGCAAAACATTGCCGCCTTCTGTTGTGTTTGGAGGAAAGGCAGGCTCAGGCTAAAAGGCAGATATAGAAATTTAAATTTTGACCTTTCTTATTCTTTCACTTAATATTTGGTCATTCGTCTCCAAAAATGCATGCTCATATTGTTAATACGATTTTGGATTTTTTTCGCGTAAATAATCAATCATACCCGATGGTCTTCATTCGTCTTCTTAGCGTCGAGCGAGACGGAGATTTGTACAACAAGAAGGCAGAGGAGCACAGTGCGCATAACCGATGGAAGTCTTCCTTTGGCGCCTCCTAAAACCTTATAATAATCCAGAGGGCACTTAAGAAAATGGAGCAAGTATTCGATGATGACGTCGGTTCCTTCTATGCCCAAATAGCATGACACTGCTGATGGTGAAGAAGCAATTCGAAAATAAAACCACCCTCTTTCATGTTTCGATGAATCATCCCCTCTTCAGAGTTTCCTTTTTGTTAGCGAAAGAAAACGACTAAATGAGATGTAAACATGGAAATATTATTTTCTGATATTGAGCAGATGGCATTGCTTCGCATGCATATTAAATTGTCGGCATGGTTTTCTGGGGCTCATATTTCTTCCACCTTCACTATTTCTGAAGTCAGATGTGGTGAAAGAACCAGCCAGAGTCACATCCACTCTCAGCGAAAACATCAGCAGATAATGCGAGGAAGAGATACAGAGCGCTCATGAAGAGACATCTTCTTCAGCTCCGTTACATTCCACCGTGTTCTCATCTAAAACGCGACGACAATTTACAATCTGTTTACTATCCTCGTCAAACATTCTCTCGGCAGAGCAGAATGTGGTCACGGTCAACTCGACGAAGATGAGCAAGCACTTCATGTGACCTTTTCAGACATTCCGCTCACACCTAACGTGTCTAACCTATTAAGTTTTTTTTCTTTCATGCTTGATTTCCTCTTCTTAGGACACTATATTTTCTTTCTTCACATGCTTCACGCCTCTCTCATATCAATTGCGAGAGAGATAGGACATTTCTTTTCGATCTTCTTCAGCGAAAGTATAGTAAACAAGGAAGCGATGTGAACCAGGAAGTGCGTACTATATAAGACCGGATGACCGTGCGGTGGTAACTCTTCAAGCACTTCTGATATGCGCAGCCTCATCATCCTGCTCGTTTTCCTCGCTGTAACAACGCTCGCGTTAGTCAACTTTTTATTTCCAACTTCAATGCGTAATTCTAAAACTTGAAGAGGATCCTATTCGGCCCTTCTTCTTTCAATAATTGTAAATACTGTAATGTCTCAACGACTTGACTGCAATGTAAGAATTAGGTAGCACCATATTTATGTATTTTCCCCACTTTGCAATTAATATAAGCAAAGACAATGTTAAATTGGAATGTATGATGCATATAATACAGAATAATGTCTTGCAGCCTCACGAAAGTGGAGAAGCGAGAAGAGCCTATCGGAATACGGAATAAGAGAGATGAGCCTATAGGAACACGAAATAAGCGAGAGGAGCCAATCGGAATACGAAATAAGTGAGAGGAGCCAATCGGAATACGAAGTAAGCGAGAGGAGCCAATCGGAATACGAAATAGGCGAGAGGAGCCAATCGGAATACGAAATAAGCGAGAGGAGCCAATCGGAATACGAAATAAGCGAGAGGAGCCTATCGGAATTCGGAACAAGCGAGAGGATCCTACACGTGTGAAGCGGCTATTGAAGTCGGCAGGCTAATCCTAGTAATCCTTGTGATCCTAGAGAAAGTCCGTAAGATTATGTTATCGTAAGAATTAATGCTGTTGGTATGAAATAAATTGGCATCATCAAAATCATCATGTATCAGGAATCACCTGTGAGTGCATTTTACTTGAGAAAACGACAGTCTACTAGATATGTAGATGCAACGTCATTTTTTCTTTTTGGGTTTTCTTGGCGGTACTGAATGTAGTACATACAATACATTAGATACATATGCAATCATTCGTGCGTACATATGTATGTTGACAAATACATTTGAACGGCTGACAGAAGCAAAGACTCTTAATGGGATCGTCCCCAGCCGCGTACTGCAAGAAGAAGAAGAAGCACCGCAACATCAACGATCGCGTCCGAGTTGTCGTCGCCAACTTCAACACCCTGTCCGTTCCCTATTTAACGACATTTCCAGCAACACTGAGGTTCGTTCGAGGACAAAGCGCCAATTTCTAATCATTTCCTTTAATTGTAAATGATGCCTTAACGAAGCACGAAATACGTTATTTGAATTTTCCTACATGTTATTGTCGTGTCTCTTTAAATCACATGCTCTCTCGCCCTTGTGTCAGTCAAAAAATAACGCAATTTCAATAGAGAGAATTTGGATCCTTTAATACCTTTAAAAGAAACGTAAGATTCTCCGAGCTACATGAAGTCTACTGACAAGAGACCCTTTCATAAGAAAAATATTAACAAAAAATATCACCGTATAAAAATTATTAGAAGAAAAATCATTTGAAGAAAAATAATTTGTCAAGATTACATAGGCGCAATGTGCTGCATAAATTAATTATTCTGTTGCCATAGAGTGCCTGCCAACTTTCGCTATTCTTCTCACGATCAATTCGCAGTTTTTCCCGATGCTTGCTCGTTGCACTCTCGAAATTTACTCGTTTATTAATTATCTCAAAATCGATGTGTTGCTTTATCGGCAGGAAAAGGATCATTTCATATGACTTCCATCTTCTCAGTCGGGCGGGCCAGAATGATTCTTCTGTCAGTTGTTCCCACTTCACATCAAGTCTCACTTTTTAGCCCACTTAATAACTCTAACAATGTAATGCTCTCTGACCAACTTTCCTTCCTACTCCCCAAGTTTTCCATAGGTTTTACTTTTGCCCCTCAATAGTTAGAGATACATGAAAGGACATTTTTGTAGTGAAAACATAAGATAAGATGCGACAGTTTCAACCTGTGAAATATTACAAAAGTTGAAAAAGAATTAACGGAGCTGTGAAAGTACAGTCGAACATCAATGTTACCCAATCATAACCTTGCTTTCAGCCTCTGGCCTTTGGGTCGGCTCTCTCTTCTGCTCCTCGTCTTTGCCGGCTGCCTCATTGAGAACGCAACCACAAAGCCAAGGCTTGGGGCAGTTCCACACAAAAAAACATTGTTTGATATATCAAACAATTTCAGACAAACAATTTGTTTCTTATCTGCTCCAAAACAATGCTGTTCCATATAGCCAACAATCATTGTTTGTTGCGCGATTGTTTGGCATATCAAACAATTTGTTTCAAGGAAATTCTTTGACATACCAAACAATCACAGCGCAGCCGCGTTGGCTCCGCCCCTTTCTGCTTGCGCACCCATTTTTCATGGAATTTTAGCAGTTTTTTTATATTCTCCGATAAGTTTCGATGCTAATTACCAAACTTTTTCGATATCTAATTAGCTAACCCTCTTATACACCCTCTCCTACATTCTCTCCGTCTCTCTCTCTCTCTCTCTCTGTCAAGTTCTATCACGCTGCGTTCTAGTTAAAATGTTTTTTTTCTGTACCTCGTTCTCTGTCTAACTTTATCTCTCTCTCTCTCTCTCTCTCTCTCTCTCTCTCTCTCGACGCACCTCCACCATCATTTATTTATTTATCGTACATGAAATTAATATTTCGATGTGACAGCACAAAAATATAGGAAGGAACGATTTAAATCGAATAGCGTTATATATTGGGGTGGAAGGGGGGGGATATTGATCGACGCCCACGAGTCGCACCAAGCCGGGGGCGCCACTGCCCGGCCTCGTCTTTGCCAGAGACGGTACAAGCTGGAGAGGAACAGCAGGGGGCTTGACTCGCGGTTGTCGATGGGGTCTTTAGAATGAAGTAGGCCGGAATCCGGGCTTAAATACCGCTAACTTCTACTGCATTAATTACTTTACGCAAGGAATCGATAGACATTAGAACTTTACGAGCGGTATTAACAGAAGGTGCAGAGAGGAAAGAGAGTGGCAAACAAGGATACCATCGAGAAGTGCGAAAAGCAAACGAGTGCATAAGAAGATCTGACTTAGTAATGGGAATATGAAACGCAAATACTGATCTACGATTGTTGCATGGTTTAAACGAATAGAATAGCGATATAGGAGAAGACAAAATCATATGCAATAACTTATAAGCAGTTATGAGATCGATTTCAATTCGTCTACGATAAAGAGATACCAAATTGAATAAAGCTAGTCGGTCAACGTATGATGGAATATTTCTAAAATTGATCTGGAACTTGTTACAACGTACATATAGCAATCTACTAAAAACTTTTGAACATTCTCTAATGATCTAATTTGCATAATTCTAAAAGGAGACCATACCGGTGATGCAAATTCTAGTATTGGAAGAACGAAACATTTATAAGCACGAATGTAATGCTGCGAGATATTAGACTTTAGAATTCTAAAGAGTGCATAGACTAATCGAAGGGCTTTAGAGCATACAGATTTAATGTGTTCATTGAAGGATAACTTGTCATCTACTAAAACGCCTAGATCTCGCACAGCTTCACTAGCGACAGAGAAAGCTAGAGAAGAGTCTGGAAGAGTGCGAGATGGAGAAGAGTGAGAGAGAGTTGGAAATCTATGAAAAACGAAGTAGGGGAGGCGGGGATTCTTTTTGCCTAGGTGCAAAACGACGCACTTTTTGTGTGCGATTTCCAACTGCATATTTTGGCAGTAATTTTGGATTGCAACTGTTGCCTGCGAGAGCTGAAAGTGGGCCATTCCTTGGGTTGAAGAGTCGAAAGATGTGAAAAGTTTCATATCATCCGCAAAAAGAGAGATTTTAACGAGAGGCAGATGAGAAAGAGCCAAGGGTAGATCAGAAGTGAACAGACTGAACAGAAGAGGAGAGAGTACGCATCCTTGTGGGACGCCTGAAGAGGCTGGATAGACAGACGAGAGAGAATCATTGACTTTGACACGAAATGTTCTAAAGTTGAGAAATGATTCAAACCAATTTAGCCAGTTCCCTCGAAAACCAAGATACTCGAGCTTTGTAAGTAATTTAGGAGTTGAGACTTTGTCGAATGCCTTGGCAAAGTCGTAATAAAGGACATCGACAGATCGGTTAGAACAGACTTCTCCTTTCCAGAACTGAGAGGATTCAAGCAAGTTAGTCACGACTGATTTCCCCTTGACGAATCCGTGTTGAAAAGTTGGTATAAGTTTAAATCTCTGGCAATGTTTTAATATTTTAGACATCAGACACCTTTCCATAACCTTGCATGCAGCTGGGGTAATTGTTATTGGCCTGAAATCTTGCGGTGAGGACGGGGAAGTTACCTTATCAATTGGGAGTACTATACCTTCGCGCCATTTAGATGGGACCTGGCCTAGAGAGAGCGAGAAATTAAAGATGTAGCTTAGTGGTTCAGCCAATACTTGAACGGATCGGGATAGCCAATTATCTTACTCTTGCGAACGTGATACTTCACTGCGTTTTGGCTGTACTGTTGCCAAAACAGCAGTGAAATAGACTAAAACCCTAATAAGGATCGCAAAAGTCGATAATTTAGCTAACCTTTAATCCGTAGTGATGATGGAGTCGTCGTCGCTGGTTGTTCCTCAGAGTAGAGTGAGAGAGAGAGAGAAAGACAGTTTGTTTCCGAATGGACCCGAAACCGCACCCCGCACACCCACTACCCAAGCCACTACCACCACACTACACGCGCTAGCGATGTGGGAGCTGAGGAAGATATCCAGATGAAAAGGGAGGCGCCCATTGTTGAATTCTGACGAAGGGAACCTCAGGACGGAAAGAGATAGAGAGAGAGAGAGAGAGAGAGAGAGAGCGAGAGAAAGAACGAAAGATCGAGAGAGTGCATTTTCAATTCTGATTGACAACTTTTCTTGGCCTTTTCTTTCTCTAAAAAGCGAAAACTTTCCACAATATTTTGTGCAAAGTTGTAATCTGTTCGTCATCTCGTACTTCATTCTTGCTGCTAGATCGCAGTTCATTTAGTACTCTCTCTCTCTCTCTCTCTCTCTCTCTCTCTCTCCCTCTGCCTCTCTCTCTATGTGTCTGTCTATCTGTCTCTCTCTCTGTCTGTCTGCCCGTCTATCTGTGTGTCTCTCTCTCTATGTGTCTCTCTGTCTGTCTGTCTATCTCTTCCTCTGTCTCTCCCTCTCAGTCTGTCTGTCTCTCTCTTTCTCGTGTTTCTCTAAATGAAAATCGATATTTGCAATCGAATCGCTGCTATATAAATGAAGAGCTAACGAGACACTGCAAGAGAGAAAGAGAGAGAGAGAGAGGGAGAGAGAGAGAGAGAGCCGGGGAGAGAGAGAGGGAGAATAAATACAGAGAGAGGAGAGAGAGAAAGATGGATAAAGAGAGAGGGAGAGAAAGGTAGAGATAGAGAGAGCTGCCGCGAAAGGGATGTGCATGCTGTGTCTTCAGTGCTATCGATCGATCATTCATAACAAATTCTTTGCAAGCGGACAGTTTAATGCTCTTGCGTAAGTCTTGCGTTTCTTAAACAAAGTAACATTCTTATGTTAGGAAATTTATTCTCATACATAAATGTGACCTGTTAAAAATATTAGCAAAAGCTCTTGAATTAAATAAACGATAGAACGAGGTAACCCAATGAACATTTGATAACTTTGCAAGATACATTTACAGATTATGCGAATAAATTACAGAGCAACTTTCCTCAACCACTTCAATAATTTAATAAGAAACACACGCCTCCATATAAATCAACTCAAAAGATCACCAAGCCTTCGCTACTTTCAAGGCCAATTTAATAAAAATACTTTCAAGGCCAATACTTACTTTACTTTCAGGGCCCATCTAATGGGGGAATTGCAAGAGACGGTGTTAACCACAACAGAGAAGAGGAAGGGAAGAGGCAATGAAGTCTCGTTGCCAGTGAAGTCGCCGCACTCTCAGATGTTGCGACGCTCACAACGAACCTTCTTCTCTGTCTCAGTCAGGTCATCCACCTGGAATGAAGAGGCCCATGAAGAAGATGGAGAAGGAGCAAGAAAGCGAGAGGGAGGGGGGAGTGAAAGAAAGCGAGAGGGAGGGGAGAGTGAAAGAGAGGGAGAGCGAGCGAGAGAGAGAGAGAGAGAGAGAGAGGAGGGGGATGGGGAGAAATAGAGAAAAAGAGGGGACAGTGCAACAGAGAAGCTGACAACTGTCATGTCGGGCTGCTCGCGTGTCTAACAATAAATACACTAACAGATATAGACTGTTTTATACCACATACTTTACCATAAATAAAAAAAGAAAATACTCACAAAGGCGGAGGGCGCAGCTAGCTCCGCCGCCACTGGGACCGACCGTCATCGGAGCCGCCAGCAAGGAAGCCGAGGACGAGCGGCAGCTGCATCCACACCTGCATTAGATTCTCCCTCTATTATATAACAATAATTTTTGATACAATGAAACAGCAAAAACCGTTTTTCAGCTAAAGTATATTAGGAAAACGTTTTCCCCTTCAAAATTAAGGAAAGTACGTTCCTATTACACATCTAAGCTATCTAATTCAGGGTATAAAAGGCACTGTCGAGGACCCTGATAACTAGGATGGGGAAGGAGGTATTGGACCCGGAAACCAGGGTGGGATTGCTAATTGATACTCAAAACATATATTGAGGTAGGGCTTCGGGGAGGCCCAAAACCAGGGTGGGTTCTGTCAAATCGACGGAATCTTTTTCCCTGATCTAATTTCCTGACAAAATAATATAGGTTGGGGAAGGTACGCGATAAAACCCTTTTTTTAAAGAAAATAAATTATTTAAAGAAAATCCCAAAGGAATATAAAAAGAATATGTCGCACCTTTCGAAGAAGGGAAGGAAGGCGGCACGTGAAGAAGACGACCTTCCTCACCAGTTCGCCGCCCACTCTTCTCCCCGAGGACTCCGGTCCTCTTCATCGAGCACGGGCTGAAATAAGCAACATTAAAAAAAATACCGACCAAAAGAAGCTAATTGTGGGGGGAATAAACTGAACGCCCTTTGGAGAAAAAGAACCATGTTAAGCCAGGGAATTTTGGACTACAGTAATCTCAATGAGTACGGTACATGGAAACAAGTCTTGTTAATGCAATTATATAAATCGAATCTTATATTCCTTTTTAGTATCAGGAATAATGTTTATAAAAAAAAGTAATTAAAAATAATTATCATTACTAAGATAAGTACTAAAAATTTTCAAAATGATTTATAAATTTTGACTCAACTCTTTCTCCAAAGGACTTATCTAAAAATGGGACAGATTTCAGCTAGACAAGTATTTTACTACCCTATCGACGAGCAAGAATTCTCAATGAAATTGTTACTCATATGAAGAAATTGACCTTTAAAAAACAACGCTCCCACTACATTACGATAACCGGCTCAAATTGTTCGTCCTCCTCCTGCCAAGCTCGCTGCCGCCCATGGCCATCAGTAGCTTGAAGGCTTTGCGCGCTCAGATCGTCACAGCTAAACAGAAAAGGAGATACAGTAACCCGGTCTATTGCACCACCCAAAGCAAGTTGCGCCGCTACAGTATACTTTCCGTAGCAAGCAACCATGAGGCTGCTTCCAACTTATAAAGGAGGGAGGGGGGTTCAACACAGTTTTCAAGGCGGTTTTGAAAAGGCCGAGGCATTCAACGCATTTGTTTTCTTAAAAAAATTTTCTTTGGTGCATTTGTTTCCCGGGAAGAAAAATGAGAACTAATAACCGCCAGATATAGCGGCCACCAGAAATAGGCCAATCTGAATGTACATACATAGTCGGTGTTCTCTGTTTATTCGCTCATCTCTTTCACTCCCTTTCTCTTGTTCTTCCAGAATGCCCCAGATCACATATGTATGTATGTATGTATCTATGTATATACATACATATATAACATATATGCAATATTAATTTAATTGTTTATGCAAGACGATCTATCACATGGAAGTTGGCGATCGATGGGCTCCGGCAATTTCGTCGAAGTGGCTGACGAAAATTATTCAGAACTTAACCCATTTAGTTAGCGAAGCGGTGCTCATTCTTCGTTAATTATTCCGTGGGCATTTATGTCATTGCTTATTATCCGAGTATTAAAATAACTAGTTCCAATCAGCACTCGCAGTTTTCTTTGTAAACTCTTCAAAGCAGAAAGGAGACTTGGAGGCGTCTCAATATTGAATGCGATGATTTTGCTTCATTTTCTGTTTTGACTTGATTTCATTTCTCTCTCTTTCACCATTCGATCATCTGAAGAAAATATGAATCACCCCAGCCAAGTTCCAGTTTGCCGGTCGAGAAACCTGGCATAAAAGGACCGGCAGCCTCCAAGGTCTCTTCATTCCACCAAGGAACCTCTCGAAGAAGACCATGCACACCGCAGTCATCGCTTGTCTTTTGCTCGGCTCGCTCGCTTTCGCATTCCCCTCCCCAGAAGAAGGAGGAGTTCAGACCGACGAAGTCAGTTTCTATTATTGCAATTTGAATATATTCTTCTTTTAATTTCCAATAAAGAGTCTTTTTCAATTCTAATTTTTCTTTAACTACCTTTTAGCCTGCCTTTCCTCCAAAGACCCTCGAAGAAGACGGAGACGTTGCTGTGCCTGCCAATGTCAGTTTATCATTTCCATTTGACTTCCATTTGATTTTCCTTTGACTTCCAATGAAGAGTCTTCTTTTCCATTCTAATTCTTAAAAGGTAACCATACTCACAATAAGGAGTTCTTTTTCTAATTTCCAATGAAGAATCTTTTCCCTTTCTAATTAGGAAAAATCGAAATATTGTAAAAGAATGAGAATAGTCAAATATTTTTTTCTTAATCTGAGTTTTAGCCTCCCTTTCCTCCAAAGACCATCGAAGACGCTGGAGAAGAAGGAGGCGTTCTTCACACCGCCAAAGCCAGTTTTTATAGCATTGCCGTACGAAATGGCCTTATTTAAATTTCCAATGAAGAGTATTTCCCTTCAAATTCGAAAAATTGATCGCAATCAGGAGCCTGAAGAATGCACGGTGTGCAAGGACGTTGTCACGCAGATCACCGAACTGGCAGGCAAGACTCGATTCGCTCTCAAGGTACACAATTTCATTATTTTGCTTTCACAGCTTTCTGATATTTATTAAAACATTTGTAGTACATATGTTTTTATGTATGTATGTATATATCGTGATTAGTCGACTAAAAATTACTACGGATGAACTTAAGCGATCTTTTTTCTGCAGGTTACTGAGAGTGTGTGCGGTTGGATTATAATGTTCGATATGGAATGCCGCTCGATCATGAGCAAGGTCAATAATTTTTCGTTTTCCAGAATAGTATTTATTGTTTAACTTTGTTCGAAATCTTATCTCGCACTGAAGCAAGTCGTTTCTCAGCTTACGTTTAGAAGAACTTTTCAGTTCATGCTGCATATTGCTGAGAACTCGGCGGAATCAAAGTCTCCAGAAGAGATTTGCACGCGCACCTTTCGCATGTGCCCATCAACCCGTTCTGCTGGTCAATATCAGCACCACTACTGATGATGTTCATTGATAACATGGATACTGATCTGAATAATAAAATGCACTTCCTTCTCGAGAATGTTCTTGTTTTTGCAATACAACGATTGAAATGCCCCAGTCACATTCTATACAGTTAAAGGAGGTCTACTATTCAAAACTCCTAACACGATTTGCCTGCCTTGACATCGCTCATTATCATTTGAACATTTTTTCCTGATTTCCATTGAATAGTCTTCTTTTCCATTCTAATTCGGAAAACGTAACCGTACTCAGGAGCCCCAAGAATGCACGGTGTGCAAGAACGTTGTCACGCAGATCACCCAACTGGCAGGCAAGACTCGATTCGCTCTCAAGGTGCAATGTTTCACTATCTTGCTTTCGAAGCTCTTGGATATTTAGCTCAAAACATTTGTAGTACATATTTAGGTACATATGTCAAGTACCCCGAATGGACTAAAGCGATCTTTTTCCAGCTTACTGAGAGCGTGTGCGGTTTGTTTCCAATGTTCGACATGGAATGCCGCTCGATCAAGAGCAAGGTCAATAATCTTTATTTTCTAGAATACTTTGTTATTTACCTTCGTTCGACAGCTTTTCGAACACTTAAGCATGTCTTGTCTCAGTTTACGTTTAGAAGAAGTTTTCAGATAATGAAAGTGTCAAAGTTTCCAGAATCGATTTGCATTTACAACCTTCTCATGTGCCCACTAACCCATTCTGGTCGTCAATATGGGCACTGATATTCATTTGTAACATTGATATTCATCGACTTACAGAACTATGTATATTAATAAAACTCACTCCTCGAAAATGTTCTTGCTATTCAAAACAAAAATTGAAATGCGAGAATTGCATGCAATTAAAGGAGCCTTTTCATCCAAAATTTGACATAGTACTGTGGGTTTGAGTGCACTTGGATATCCTTGCAATATCTTAAATGTCGTCGCGCTAGATCGAACAAAGAAAATGAGGAAGTACTGCAGACGAAAGACGGAGCTGCTCCTTCCAAGCATGATCAAGATAGAAAAATTGTCGGAAACATGTACAGTGAGAAAGAGAGGGCGAGAGAGAGAGAGAGAAAGAGAGAGAAAGAGACCGAGATAAACAATTAGAGAAGGAGTGAAAGAGAAATAGGTATGAAATCGAAACGTGCACTTTTATCACGAGCACACGCCTGATATGAGTGCATGCTGAGGGCTACTAAGTGCTTTTCCTTCTGGTCAATAGAGTAATCCATGTTTTAAGATAGGTAAAATGATTTATAAGTTGTCATTTTCTGGCACCGCTTTAAATACGACATTTCGTATTCTAAATTATCCACATATGTATTTATATATAAACATTCTACATTGTTGTTAATTCCCAATACGCTTTCCTCTAACGGTGAGTCAATTCCATCACAGATACCGCGTGCTTTCTTATCTTTTTTTTTAAACAATAAGTGCACAAGTCTGGTGGAGTCTAAGCATGTATTAGTCTCTTCGGTTCTCTCTCTCTCTATCTCTTTCCTCTCTCGCTCTCTACTTTCCCCTCTATCTCTCTCTCCCTCTCTCACTTACTCTCTCTCTCTCTCGCTCTCTTTCTCTTCTACCAGCTCACACACGGTTGCTGGGCGACGCATCTTTGGTCTCTTTTATCTTCTTCTTTTTTTATACCTCACTAGTCATCTTTTCTCTCCTTCGATTCAGTCAACGTCACTCGCCATGATCTCTTCCTCCATCTGGCTTTTTCTCTCTCTCTTTCTCTCCCTTCATATTTCCCTGTATTTCGTGCACCATTGATAACGACATTTAATCCATCTTTCTTATAAGTGTTCGATGAGTCATTTGAGTCTTTGCTCATACGAAACTCGATTTTGTTGCCAAACCATCCCTTCCACAATAGGAATGCCGACTTTCTCAAGCATTATAATTTCTCTAGGATTATCTTCACCAGCCGTAAGCTGAGTGACGATGGAGGATTCGTCGTGGAGTCCCTCAATGGACTCGCGTATCGAAGAGGCGAGTAGTTCCAGCAGCGGCAGCAGCAGCAGCAGCAGCAGCACTGGAATCGTCGCCGTTTCTTCTCCTTCCCACGAATGCGCCGTATGCGGCAACACTTTGCACGGTTAATTTGCAAATTAATTAATTAATTAATTAATTTTTTGACTCTTTGTTTCTTCTTTCCTTTTCCCTCTTATATTCATTCAAGTTTTTGATTTTATTTCGTGGAGAATCTCATTGCATTCCATCTTCTAGTTCCTTTTTGAGGGCGAATGTGAGGTTGGAAGGGTCTTTCGAAGAGAATAATGGCTACTATTACGTGAAAATGGTAATCTTCAAGGTACATGGAAAAGAATCGAATTGGTGAACAATTTTAGGATTAAAATTAAAGCAGCCCTGTAAAATCAAGGCAAAGGAGGTTTTTTTCAAAACCGAAAACAAATTCAGCTGGAGCTAAAGTTTTTTTTTTATACGTACACTGATAAAGTATGTTCATCTTAATGATGTTATCATATTATTATTATTGTTATTTTTTAATATCAATAAAGCTACGTTTAATATGCCGTCCATTATCTTTGAGGCATCCACTTTGGCGTCGTCTCATGCCGCGCCTGCGCCGCCTTTTATCGACGTTGCGTCGTGCTCAACCTAAGCTTCAAGTGCGTCCGTGGCTCAAGAGCCATCGGGCTTTGCATCATTTCAAAAGGTATTATGAATTTTATTTTACTTTTTTTATATTTAATTTTTTGTTTACTTAATACAACTTATATATGTAGAAACTTTTTAAAATCATAGTTCAACCCTTCCTTTCGAACTCAAGCACTCATATTGTTCGACATTACCAATAATTTTATGAAATGAACTATTAGGAAAAAAGCTACGGCGAGAAAATTGATAAGTGATCTTGAACATAAAGTTTTTTTTGTATTATCTCAAATTCTTTTTAGAAGAGCCTTTCGCGTGTCGCTGCTGCCGACTGAAAAAATGTGTTCAACTCGGCATGAAACAGGATAGTCAGTCTTTCTTATCACCGTATTTAATAGTTTTATAGTTTTCTAATAATTTTTATAATTTATTCTTGACAATGTTAAATAAGTATTTTTTGACAATTTCACTGACTACGTTTTATTTTTTTTTAATAAAAAAATTTAGACGTGCAACTCCACCGCGACAGGACTGCGGCCGTTCGCGCGAGTTTGGTGGAAGCGAGGCTGGCAAATAATATCGACACGCCATGTGAATACCCGGAGAATCGGGAGAAAGGTTTAGAAATAATATGAAGTTTTTTTTCCTAACCATAAATAAATATAAACTGCCGTTACGACTGATGCTAGAAAAAAAGAAAAAAATTCAGGCCCAAAAAGCACTACTCATTCGATGGCTATTCTTGAGAAGGCGCAGAATTCCAACGTAAGCTGCCCCATCGATTCGTCTGCTCTCAATAAAAGTATTGTAGCGATTTTATCTACGGTTAGCAAATGCTCATAGATACGTGATCGTATATGCATTAACATTTGCGATTTTCTATGTTTTTTATCATTCACTCTGCATTTGCATGGGTATATGTAGTTCAGTTGCTGAGTTATATCAAACAAATGGAATGACTAATCAGTAATAATAATCTCTTGAGATGCACAGTGTTTCTTCATCATCTTTTACCACCCGTCGTCCTCTTCTCTCGCGTCTGCTCGTCGGCCTCCACCATCTGAGGCCTCAGCCTTCTGACACGCTCGAGGTACGAGTAATAGTTTTATTTTATATTAAAAAAAATTACTATAAATTTTTTTATTCCTTAAAATATCAAAAGTTGCAGCTTGTCACTCGCGTAAACAGGACAATATGGAAGATGTTCTACGAATACGGAACTACAAAGTTTGCCTCCTTTCTCATGTATTACGAAGACTTTGCTCGGCTGCCGATGAATCAAAAGGTTAACGGGATTTTTTGTTTGTTCAAATAAAGGTGATTTTTGTGCTTTTTTAAAATTTAAAACAAGAACTTCTAGTAACACACAGTAACATACCTAACCTTAGTTACTTATTTATCAGCATTCTAAGTAGTATATTATTTGTATAAGAAAGTATGTATACTTTGAAATGAAGCCATTCATTACAGCTGACGTTCTACCAGAGTCGCTGTCGACTCTGCATGAGATTTGAGCGGCTACACGCGCTCATTTCTTTCATGGGCCGCGACCGATTCTTTTCCGAACTCGACAAGGGAAATCTGGTAGCGCATCTGATTTTCTATTTTAAAAAGAGAGAGAGAGAGAAAAAGAGAGAATATAAGGGAGAAGGGATGAGAGAGAAAAGATAGAGATGGAGTGAGAATGAGAGGGAGAGTGAATGCGAGCGTAAAGGAGCGAGATGAGATAGATAAGTTTAATTGATATATATATTTCTTTTTCTGAATAATTTATTAACACTTCAACAGCCAATTGCCGAGACGGATCGACATTACTTTGACTTTGCAAACAGTCACTACGACATCGACTTTGTTGTGAATCGTCACTTCGAAGAGACAAGACAGTACGGTTTCTTTTATATGTACTATTTGTCAAGTTGGCTTATCTCAAATAGCGAAGCAAGTCAACTGGAAAAGATTCGTTTGATATCAAATAACGAATTGAGAATGTTCGTACCAGTCTATCGGCAGCTTCTGAAAGTGGTCGGTAACGCGCTCCTCCACGATTCCCTCGACGATGTCGAGCTAGTCTATGTGCTAACGCTAATCATCTGGAATGTCGAAGGTATGTATCTTTTTTTATTTATTTTTTATCTAATTTTCTTTTTATTTTATTTTGATAGGTCTTTTTTATTTTGGTGTATATTTATCATTTTTCTTGGTGATCCTCCGTTTATACATATATATTTATCTTCAAGCATTTTTATTTTGGCTTACTTACTATTGTTCATCATTATGGCTATTAATGATTTAATACCGAAATAAATTCACCTTCTTTTACCAATAAAAGTAACTTTTTTTTTAAAGTAATATGAGAACACTTGAGTAAGCATTCATTTTTTTCCATTTCCGATTTCTCCAACTCAAAATAAAGCTTTTTTTAAGGCCGATCTGAGGTGTCGCGCGAGCTTGAGGAGATCGCCGTGAGCATCAGAGAGCGTCTGACAGAAGACATGCATGAGTACTACGTGACGGAGCGAGCGCAGCCGTACTACGCCTCGAGACTCGCGCGTATCGTTGCGATGGCCGCAGACTTTGATGCTGGTCATTTTTAGGGATTTTTAAAACCTAATATTTGTAGTCCTGGTACCCTGGCCGAGCCAGGCCAAATATTGTGCCCGGGCCGGGTTTTAGACTTCCCTGGTACGCTTTTCACCCATGTAACCCACTTATCGCACATCTTTCATGACATTATACAATTCCTCTTTATAAAAACAGTTAACTGCTACAGTGCTTCAAAAATTAACCAATTAATTAATTTTAAAAATTGAGAATTTTACATATTTTTTTTTAATCTTAATGTCAGTTTGTCGAACACGAGCGTCGTCGAATCATCGAATTTGCGAAGATCTTCGACACGTTTCGAGATATTTTCAGCGGTGAAAAATGTCAGTCATTAAGCACACCTTCATATTTTTAAAGAGTCTTTATCGTTTTAGCATTTCTGTCATTGCGAGGATAAGTTATATTTTTCGTAAATTACATTTTACACAACTAGGCTTAAATTGCTTTTCAGATGCGCTTCCGGGTGAGTGAAGACGGATAGACGGATGAACAACGATAAAAATTGCGCGGCGGAGTTCTACCGACAACATTCTTAGTTACTATAAACTTTGTTAGCTGTCAGTTTCCGATGGATTCACGGGTATTTTGTAGCGAGATAAAGCTTCTTTGGTGCAAATCGTGTTAGGAATTTTGAATAATAGACCTCCATTAACTGTATACAATGCTGGCATTTCAATCTTTGTATTGCAAAACAAGAACATTCTCGAGAAGTGTATTTTATCATTCAGATCAGTAAGTACATGAATATCCATGTTATCAATGCATATTAGTGCTCATAATGACGACCCGAATGGGTTAGTGGGCACATGCGAAAGGTGCGCGTGCAAATCTCTTCCGGAGACTTTGCTCCCGCCTCGTTCGTAGCAATGCGCAGCATAAACTGAAACGTTCTTCTTAAGTAGGCTGAGAAAGGACATGCTTAAGTGTAGGATAAGATGTAAAACAAAGTTAAAATATGAATAATATTCTAGAAAATAAAGAGTATTGACCTTGCACATTATCGAGCGGCATTCCATATCGAAGAATGGAAAATTGCCGCACACAGTCTCAGTAACCTGGAAAAAAGATCGTTTAAGTTCATTCGAGAGAGATGTGAAAGCAAAATACCTTGAGAGCGAATCGAGTCTTGCCCGCGAGGTCGATGATCTGCTTGGCAATGTTAGTTCTAATTTAGCTAACCTGTGATCCGTTGTGATGATGGGAGTCGATGCCGTTGGCTGTGCCTGGAAGTAGACAGAGAGAGAGAGAGAGAGAAAGACATTTTGCTCCTGACCGGACCCGAACGACCACCCCCCGCGCGCAATTTTCCCACGTTATAAACTGAAATTATAAGCATAAACTGAAACGTTCTTCTTAAGTAGGCTGAGAAAGGACATGCTTAAGTGTAGGATAAGATGTAAAACAAAGTTAAAATATGAATAATATTCTAGAAAATAAAGCTTATTGACCTTGCTCATTATCGAGCGGCATTCCATATCGAGGAATGGAAAATTGCCGCACACAGTCTCAGTAACCTGGAAAAAAGATCGTTTAAGTTCATTCGAGAGAGATGTGAAAGCAAAATACCTTGAGAGCGAATCGAGTCTTGCCCGCGAGGTCGATGATCTGCTTGGCAATGTTAGTTCTAATTTAGCTAACCTGTGATCCGTTGTGATGATGGGAGTCGATGCCGTTGGCTGTGCCTGGAAGTAGACAGAGAGAGAGAGAGAAAGACATTTTGCTCCTGACCGGACCCGAACCACCACCCCCCGCGCGCAATTTTCCCACGTTAACCACCAGGCCACCAACCCACCCATTCACCTCTCGGCATTGGATAACCTAGTGATAGGGGGGGGGGGTCGTTTGGGTGCTATCCTAGTTGGGGGGGGGGGCAAAATATTTTTCTTTCTAATTGACCCCAAATCGTGCACAGGGGGGTCTTAGGCCACGGGGAACACGAATCACTCTCTTCTTTCTCTATCTTGATCTCTTTCCGCCTCAATTTACATATCTCTCTATCTCTATCTCTCTTTCTCATTCTCTCTCTCTCTCTCTTTCTCTTTCTCTGCGACCCGTGAGCTCGAAAACCTCTCAAATCGCAGAAAATTTGCCAGTTAAACGACCTTCGCAGCCTTTTTTTGTTGTTTTGGGTGTTTAAACGATTAAAAGGAGCAACTATTAAATAAATAAAAGCTGCGAAAGTGGAAAAACTGGCATACCTGGTTTGTTGAGTCTTATTGGATTCACCTTTTTTTCTCTCTAAAAGGCGTCTTTTCGTCAGGATCATGCGATATTTTGTTGTTTTTAATACAACGTCGCGCAACATTTGGTTGAAAGCTGTTGTCTGATCATACTCTAGCAGTTCATTATTGTTGCTAACAACATTCGTGGTTGATGAACATAATCAATGAAAAGAGAGGGAGAGAAGGATAGAGAGAGAGAGGGAGAAGGAGAGAGAAAGGGACACAAGAGAGAAGGCGAGCGAGAGAACAAGAAGCTTTCAAGAACGACTATCTCTTCGTTTTAATAACTGCGAATCGATTTTTACAATCGATTAGCAGTTAATTGAATGAAAAGAGAGCGAAACAGAGAAAGAGACAGTGAGATAGAGAGAGAGAGAGAGAGAGAGAGAGAGAGAGAAAGAAAGTTGGATAGAGAGGAGGAAGAAAGAGCGAAAGAGCGGGAGAGAGGAAAAGAGGATGAGAGAGAGAGAGACAGAGAGATACAGACAGAGAGAGAGAAAAAGAGAAGTTGCAATTAAAACGCGACTGACGGGCTCTTTTATTTCAAGACAATTACAATCGCAGAGAAACAGCTCAAAAATAAAAAAATTAACGGAATAATGTACATTTTATTATGTTGCACGAAAAGAAGATAATGTAAAATATGTAAAAGTGCACAAAAAGTCTTTTCGAGCACTTTTGCTCGCATTTGAATGTGAACATCTAAGTGTCGCAGCTCGACGTTGCCGAACTTGCCAGATCGGACGAGATCGGTACTTCGTGTCTGGCAGCAGAATTTCCTAATTCTATGTTCTTTGTGTATTTGTCGGCCGCGCAGATTACGAATTCTTACTGTACATCGATTTCGTAAAAGTTTCAGCGCCGCGGCGCCCATTTCACGAATTCTTCCTCAATCTTTTTGGCGCGCGCTACAAACTACGAATATTTTTTCTGTGTGTAGCAATGACGGTCATTACGGTCATTCCTAGCAGTTGTTTAACTCTGTTACAATTTATGCTTTCCAGAGGCACATTAAAGGCGCCACCGCCCCACCTCTCGTACTGCACATTACATTATACATGTAATTCAACTGTGCCGGATTGTGAATACATACACGTATCAAAACTGTCTGCATTTATGAAAAGGTATTATATGCATGTATGTTCATAAAATGGGCACGTCGCTGAAAGTAGCTGTGTCAAATTCCCATATAACCAAAAATAGTACCAGGAAGGCTTATAGATAAAATTCGTCGAAACTCTTGGGATAATAGAGGAGGGGCTTGGTAAAACGATGTAAATACATATGTTACATACATATATATGTATATAGAAGAGGCACAACGCAGATGAGAGCATTCCCTTTTCAAGAACAGAGCGCATGAAGAATTATGCCCTTTCGTTCTCTCACAAATATTCACACAGAATGTTATTATTATTATTATACAATATTCTTCGTTGCTCTACTGTAAGTAACCTTTTCAAAAGGCAATTTCTAACTACTACACTTTTATTAGTTTAGCTCGTTTAGATATCAGAAATTGAGATTTGGGCGCTTGTAAAATCTTTCTTTTTCATCTTACATGAATTAGAATTACATTTTTGACGAAATGTATGAAATAACTGCAACACGAATTCTGCCGCCGTAGTAAAGTGTCTCTTTTTTGAGGTTAAACCTGAGGTTACTGACATGAGGTTAAGAAGGTTAACCTGAAGTTTAGCCTCATGTTGACCACATTTCGCTCCCTGCTTACCCTCTTAGCGGTCACTATTCTGCGCATAACACCGTTCCCTGTCCCTTCCACGCAAGCACACAACAGTTGTCGAGATGGCCCTCCTTCTCCTTCGTCGCCGAAGATCAGCTAACATGCAGTACCGTCGTCTTTACCCCTATGCCCATATCACAAACCCCGCGATCTTCCGGGAAAAATTTCGTTTCCGCAAACGGGAATTGGACGAGCTGGTTGACATCTGTGACGCTCATCTTGTGGTGGAGGACGGAACCGACTGGCCAATATCGAAGAGAAACCAAGTAATGCTTTCATGTTAATTCAGACTGTTACAGAGAGGGAGAGAGAGAGAGAGAGAGAGAGAGAGCGGGAAAGAGGTAGGGCGATAATAGCGGAAATTCGAGGTGGCCGCCTGCATCAGCTACCTGGCCACGAACTCTCATCAGACAATCATCGCGGATAGGTTCGGAACCAGCCAGAAGGTCAGCTCAGACATCGTTTCCCGAGTGGTTGAAGCGTTGACGAGCGCAGCAGTCGTGAACCGCTTCATTCGGTTCCCAGTCCACGACGTCGCATGGAGGTCTCAAGTTGCCCGTGGATTCTCCCGGTATGCTGGTCTGCCAAACGTGGTTGGAGCGATTGACGGCTCGCTAATACCCATTGCAACCCCCTCATCTAACCCCGGTCAATATCGCTGCAGGAAGGGGTTTAGTGCGCTAAACATGCTAGCAATTGTGGACCACCGAGGAAGATTTCTCTACATCAACCCTCGGTATCCCGGCTCCTCCCACGATTCGTTCATTTACTCCCAGTCAACGGCCAAGAGCGCGATGGATTCCCTGGGAGCAATTCCTGGCTACGCCCTCGTGGGTGACAGCGGCTTCCAAAACGGCGAGAGGGTGATGACCCCATTCGCAAGAGGAGCAGTCACTGCTCAGCAAGCTCGCTTCAACCGCAAGCACGCCAAGACGCGAGTGATCGTGGAGCAGAGCTTCGGATGGCTGAAGAAGCGATTCACTATCCTCTCCACGCGATGTCGCCTTTCCCCTGAGCGGGCAGCAAAAGTTGTCCTCGCTTGTGCAGTTTTGCACAACTTCGGGATTGAACGTGGCTACAGTCGCTGCCAACTCGGCCCCCCACGACGTGGTCTTCGACTTCCCCAGCATTCCCGTAACCCCCGTGAGCTTCTCACCGCAGCGCTTTAGCTGGCCAGTTAACCTGTACATCTGTTAAGAATAAACATTTATCCTCTCATGTTCATTGCAGCCGTATTAACCGTATTAATTAAAGAAACTAAAATCTAGAAGCATAAAAAGACAAGATAACAAGAACAAGAATGCTCGATTAAGTTAAAAGGAAAAAAAAGGAGTACTGTAACTGTTTCTATTTTATAAGTTATTCTAGTTAAGCCTTTATGAGGCTTAACAACACTTTGTATTACGAAACACAACATACTAATAGAATTACCGTACTCTACAACTATCCGCTCAGAAATGACAAACATAGTTTTCAATCGAAATGCAACTGCAACAACTCACTGTAACAACTTTTCTTCATATATATGAGCTAAAGAAACTAAAAACTAAGAGTGAGAAAACTGGACACGGAATGAACAGTTTTCTAGAAAACAAACATGCTAAAAAGGTAAACTAAACAGCTAAGCTAAAAAGAAAACAATATGGAGTACTCTAACTATATTCCACAATAATCTATACTATTTAGTTTTCTATTAATATTCAACCATTTCTGTTACTAGAATGCTATATACTGTATTAATAGAATTACATTAGCTGTACTGCTAAAAGCTCTGAATATATTCTTCAAAGTGCGATTCAATATTGAATCGATTGGGATGACGCAATACTTGGAGCAACGCTTGCTGCTCCGTGTTCTTCTCCGAATGCCGAGGTCATCGGCTTCAGGAACTGGAACTCCTTGGAATCGGCGGGCGGTGTTTGGATAAGACGCTCGTAACTGTCCTTAAAAAGTTATGTTTATAAATTGAAATAAAAAATTTGTAAAAAAAATACGTTTGTTATGATTAAAACAAATAAATATCTTGAAGGGACAATTGGTAGAGAGGGATACTGTATTAGCCAGCTTATTATAAGATAATACAGTAACCTGTTCATGAATGTTTGATCCCGCATCGTGAGGAAGTAGATGGCCGCTCTGACGGAGCATCTCCAGGCTTTTCTTCATCTCGCGTGCCAGACCAATCTGCTCCTCGAGAGCATCTTTAGCGCGATCTGCCACAATTTGAATCCTCCGATATGCTTCCGCCTGTTCCTTGAACGCGTTCTGCTGAGCCTAAACAAGTAGGAAGTTAGTGGATAAAAACGTAAACAATTAGGGAGTCAATGTTCAAAATAATACCGTAAGACTTATGTAAGCAGGGAATAAGTACCTTGTACATCTCAGCCATTTCCGTCAGAACTCTCTTCTCCGATACGGTTCCCATTTTCTTCATCTTCTTTCCCTTCTTGACACGGTTCGACTCCTCTTCACTCTCGTCCTCGACTGAGGACGTCTCACCAGAACTGTCGCTTTGAATCTAAACAAGTCTTGAATCAACAAAAGGAAAAGTAAACAAAATGATCATAGCGTGAATGTGATAAATTGGAATAAAATATGTTTCCAAGATACAGTGCTAACCATAACCATTCTTCTTTTCTTATTGCGATTGCCATCTTCCGAGATTGCTTCCCTCTTCCGATTGTTGTATCGCGTCTTAGTGGTCCCGCTATCACCGAGAAATTCGGGCTGTAAAGAAATAGTAAAATAGTAAAAAGGAAGTTTTTTTTTATAAATTAGTTCCTGAATATTATTGACTATAAAATTAGGCAATTACTATTTTAACCTTTTTATCATAATAAATTTGAATTGCTAATAAAATATGCAATGTTTGCATATTGTGAACACTTAAGCATTCTAACCTCGAATTGCATGTCGCTTGTCCCATCGTTCTTGTGATTGCCATCTCCCGAGAACGAGCTCCCGAGAACTTCGCCCTGCAAAGAACGAGTCGAGAATTACATAGAAACTAAATACTCATGTCAGCTAATTACTTCCATGAATTGCACATTCATCTTTTTTTATTTAGTTTAGTTAAATAAGAATAATGATTCAACACGTCATATTTACATCGTGATCTTCTCATATTCAAACCATAAATATTATGAAAGGAGCATTTAGTCTAACCGTTCCTGTTTCGAGCGATTTGGGACCAACTCCTCCGAAGCTTGGCGTGCACGCGTTCATCCTGCAGAGCAGATAGTCGGTCACTCCCATCTGCTCGGTCAGCGGAACTCGCAGCTTCTCTGCTTCCACGTCCACTCCACCTCCTGTCTGTCGCAGATAACTGCAAAAACACACAAAGGATAACAGAATCAATGCGACCAAAAAGATTATCAACCTATTCCACCGTGCTACATTCTTCTTCAGCGAAGATTTCTTGTATTTGAGATGATCCTTCATCGACTGCAGGGAACGAACGGTTCGAAATTTCACGATGAATTCCCTTTCGATCTCCTCCCATATTGCATTCCTCCGTCGATTCACTGCCGGTTCACGATCCGCATTTCCCTCGAAGAGGGCAGTGCGGTTATCGTATGCCCGTTGGATGATGAACTCTGACATCTCACCGCTGAATTGCTCTCCTCGCTTCTTCCTACGATCCATACTGCAAACAGGAAGAGAGTGGAGAGAAACTACAGTATCAAGCCTTTCAAATATACTTTACAGAACCCCCACACTAAATCAAAAGTATACTGTATAGCTGTACAGAATCCACAAACACTTGTTAGCCTAGCTCAAATCAGACGACTGAAATGGTTATCCACAACCATTTCTACTTGTTCATTACTGAGCTTCTAGTATGCTCTAGTAAAAGAAAACAACCCTGACAAAACCAAAAACAAGGTGAACCAACACATATTGTTAGGCCAGCAATGTCCCTCCTCACAAGTATGCAAACCAAAGAACTGGGAGACTATCAGAAATATTTAAGGAAAATAAGGCGTGCCAAAGAAATGTTAAGACTTCTTGCGAGAATTCTGAATGGATTGACCTGAAAATGGGGAAAGAAATAAGAAAAATTCAAAAGCAGTGAGTACTGCTGTTTTATGAACAAAATACGAGAGATTAAAAAAGAAATCATCGCAATTTCTCCAATCGCCAGGACAAATATCATAGGAAAAGCCAGATAGCAGACGCTTTGGTCAGTTATTTCCTATTCTTAACACGAATGGTCATTATTCCCGTGGATACCTGACGAGGAAGCGGAATTGACAGCAAAAAGTTTTCCAAGTCCCTGAGAAACATCGCAGGAATGCGGTCACGGTTGGTCTCTAACAATATTTGGATAAACTAAGAAGTAAAGAGCATTGCTACAAATGCTTACTTCCAATAATGAACTAAAAGAAACTTGCTCATACGACTGGTACAAAGAACAAAATAATGCGGGCTTATTCATCACGTTTTGCGCATTTTTTTCCGAACCTCGATGAAGTTCAGGCAACCGTCGTTCGGCACGAAGGCGGTGATCTTCTTGCCGTTCTTGATCAGCTGGATACGGACGCACTTGCGGATGACAGAGTTGGGCTGCTTAGCCTCGACTCCGCTGAAAGAAGAAAAAAAATCAGCTATATTCCCTTCGAATTTCGTTGAAAATGCGATATAATTTTTATATAACATTCTTAAAGCGATTGAATTACCCAGACATTCCTGGAGTATTAGAATAACATCGGAAAAGTGCAAAAAGAACCGAATTAAAAGTAAAAAAAATGGAAAAAAGAATGCAGACAATCACGTACACCTTCTCGAGGACGATTACCTTTGCGTGCGAGGCGCCTCCGAAGGGGTTGATCTTCTAGGGCGTGCCCAGATGCACCTTCTTATAACCCTAGTCGTTCGATCGCTGCTCCTCTCAGTGGATCTTCAGCTAGCGCGCAGTGCGGGTTCCCATCCGATTGCACGGCGCTCAAGCCTGTGAAATGCTCACAGATTGGTCATCCATGCTCCTACGACAAAACAAAACAAGCAGCATATCAATTATAATGAACTAACACATCATCAAAACAATAATACATTGTAAGTAGCTGGTTTCCCTTGCAAGGAAAAAATAGTACAGCATTTTTTCGAAGATTCTCGACTTTCAACTTTTAGCTAACAGGCCGGATTTTGACGCCTCTCGGATCTCGGATATGATTTCCTGGCTGGCAACATGAGGTTAGGAAGAGACAATGAGAGAGCATGCATTTTGAAGAGAAGATGAGGCTAGAAATCTTGACTCAATGCGGCCCGCGTCAAGATTCCTAGCCTCATGTTGAGCAGAATCTCTTCAAAATGCATGCTCTCTCACTCTGTCTCTTTTTCGCCTCATGTTACTGCCTGTTCCTTGCCACAAAATAACATCAGGCTAACTGTGCGGGAACAGGCATAGAAAAGAATAGTTGCTGTAAATGAGAGAGAATCAGAGAGATTACCCTCATGTTAGTAACATCAGGTTTAGCCTCAAAAAAGAGACACTTTACTACGGCGGCTGACGTCATGGTATCTTTTTTCCATTGTTGATTTATTTTTTTGTGTCTACCATAATTCGCGACAAGTCTTACATTTACAATGACGGAGTAATATAAATGCAATGTATTATAGAATATCATACATAATTTACATAAATGGAAATAGTTTCTTGTATGGCTTGTTTGCTACCTATGGGTGAATGCTGCATCCATGCGGCTTGGCCCAACGTGTGTCATGCTTTTCGAAAATGCCGTACGCTGGTGACTCATTGCCAGAGAGAATAGGGCAAGGAATGCATGACGTGTCTATGAGAAGGAGTTGTGAAGCATCATTTCTGTTTTGAAAAGGAAGCAGTTGGCCTCTTGAAAATGCTATGTATGTACATATTTACATACTTTGATACAATGACGCTTGCCTGTTTTTTTAATGAAACATACAGTTTGAAAGTGTTACACACGAACATACATATGTGCATACACTGTGAACTCTACAGATCGGAATTCATCCTAACACACTAAGCTTCCATTCTCTTGTCATCTTGTTTCAAGTAATTTGTTTATCCACTCATATATCTCTTAGCAACAACAAGATTTATTTATTTTTGACTTGTGCCGCGAAACGAAGTCATGCATTTGTCATTATTATTCGATGTCATGTCTATTTTTCCAGCTCAACATTCAACATGTCATTATCAGGAGGCTTGTTGCTAACTTCATTTAAAGTTTGATGATGTATGTATGTACATAAGTGCATCCACATGTTAGCTTGTTCATGTTCAGCAAATTAAAAGAATCGTTTATCGGTCAAAGTGGAAGAAGAATTCTTGCCGAATGTCTCAGAGGATATGAAAGATTTTTTTTGCCACGTACACAAAAAGAGTATGGAAAAAAGAATACTATCCGTTTTGTTGTGGCTGCACACGAAAAAACAGTTGTGACAAAACCGTCAAAATGGTACAAATCGAAGAACAATCGTCAAACAGTGATAAGGCTTGGCTTCTTTTATTAAAGAAAATATTGTAAAGCAAAGAGGAGAAAAAAATGTCAACCGAGATACACGCTAGAAATGCGCTAAGTTTGATGCCGTAAAGTATGTAGTTTGATAATTGGGAGTGTGCGCAGTGAAAATCGTTTCGAAATGCCAGTGTCGTCAAGTCTTGTGAGTCCTTCTGAAAAGCAGCAATTCCTTATAACACAGAGATGAACACATGCTTTATGGTAAATAAAGAAATAGTATGTATAACGAAACGCAAAAAAATGAAGTAGCCTTTACTAATCGAAAGAAGATGGAACAAACGTCTGTGGAAAGTGTGCTGTTCTAGTAGCGGCGGATGGCAGTGCCGGCAGGCTGGAAGTAGAAGCAGACGTAGACCGCATGGACAATACCTGGAATAAATGAGGAGAGTTTAAAAAAAAGAAAAGCGATATACCGTATATTCGGTGAAGGGTTTGCTATGTGACAAGTAAAGGTGGTGGTAGTAAACAAAATAAAGTTTTTAGTGCGTTATGCTTAAAATAAAAATGTTTTACATAACCCCCTCCCCCACCCCCGTAGATTATAGGTTTCCTTTTCAGGAGAGTGAATAAATGCACCACCGTACCGCACCTGGAATATAAGCGAGAATGGTGAGTAGAATGTTGATGACGAAATTGATGTCGCAGCCCGAGTGGATGAGCACGGCGAGGGGCTAAAAGAAACGATTAAATTATACTTTCAAAACTATACTTTGTATCTTCTTTCTATGTCAGCTTAAATTTCTCTATTTTAGTTTTCAAGGAATTGGAACATAACAACAATGCCCCGAACCGACTGCGACAAGATGCTAATAAACAAAGTAAACAAAGTTCAGTGACCACCGTGGAGTCATTTCCTTATCTAATCACCCCGTGACATGCTCAAATGTTCAACAGCCGAAGAACGAATACGGTATTTGACAGGAGACCCAGTCAACAATACGGAGATGGTATGAATCATAATGTTCATATATGTTCATATGTAGCTTCCGATGTCGATTTAAAAAAAAGGTCGAACGACTTGTTTATAACTTGGTATATTTATATACATTCATGTATGTATATTATACATATGTATGCACATACATTTGTATGTACAAACATTCAGTTTTCTTACTTTTCACATAGAAATAAGCATTCGTTTTGTATTTAATTGTTTTTCTAAAGGAGCTTATTATGCATTACCGGGAAGAGGATGCAGAGCACGAGCAGGAGGCACTTGCACATTGTCGTCGATGTCCACACAAAGCTGCAAGAATTAAAAGTGTGTTTATGACTTAATTACTTGCTTTAATTACGGCACCGCGGAATGGTAAACGCGGATGTAAAATTTGCGATAATATAAGACATTTTCAGTTATTAGCTATAATGTTGTCATGTTGTTCACGAACGCGCAAAACAGTCAGCATTTGCGACTGCAACATGATTAATCGGAGAAGATTGGACAAGTTGGTTCAAGAGACTATTTCATTCTTCGAAAATGGTAAAATAGCCTGAATTAGCCTGCTTTATGGCAAAGACAAATCCGAAACGAGCATTTCTTTCTGTGATAATGTTGGACTTGCTTAAGAATTATCTCTATATTCATCATTACTATTATTATATCTGAATACTTGTAATAAGGCTATGAAGAAGATAGGAGAATACGCGTTGCCATGGTTTGCCATGGTTACGCCATTCTTAACAATCTGTCCACTAAGCAGTGAAGGTATTTCGTTTTGGAGATGGAAATAAAGGAAGGCGATATTCGAGAAAAGAGCTATGGAATCAAAAGAAAGCGACATTCGAGAAAAAAGCTACTTTTGAAAGTGCGTTTCTTGCAAGTCAGGATTCTTACAAGTCAGGATTCTTACCAGTCAGGATTCTTACTAGTTAGAGACGGAATACGGGCGTATCGATCATTTGGCCTTTCCTCCAACAAATGCCTGGCTGAACTGAGAAGGAGGCCTGGTATAAAAGAAAGGAGAACGCCGCTACGGCAGGCAGCTCTTGTGGAGATAGCGAGTCACAGAGAGTGAGATTGCGAGGGAAAGAAAGGGATGAGAGAGAGACGAAGGAGAAGTTAGCGAAATGCAGAAAGAGAGTAACAGGAACAGAAGGACACCGCGCATCGATCATTGCAAGGCACGATGATTCAGCAAGTAGTAGGCCCGAGCCGGCGAGAGAGTGGCAATCGGATGGAGAGTGCGAGAGAAGCGGAGAAGAAAGAGGTTAGAGAAAATGTGAGAGAAAAGATAGAGAAGATAAAGAAGCAGAGAAAAAGCCTTGATAGCTTTCCGCATGACCCGACGATAGTTCTCGTATCAGGCCTGGCACCCGCTGGGTTTGCGATAGCGGCAAAACTTACTTGCAACGCATCCGTGTGCCATGTAACAATCAATGTGAACGGGGAATTGGCTAATATGTAATTAAGCATTAATCAGTTGTATTTATATGTAGCAAGAAGAATTTGAATGACTCATAAAAATGGTCCTTTCCCGATGGTCGATCCATGAATCATATTAGGAAACACCTGCTACACATTAGTCAGAAAACAACATTTAAGGAAGCTAAACTAGCTGTACAATGTGCTGGTTTTACTATTATTTATTTTAATCATATCACAGTGAATTATTGAAATGGATAAAATAATGCAGGAAGTGGCAGAATGACAGTCCACAATAGAAGAGCGAAGAGTGAGCTCTAGGTAGATAGGACTTGTGTCTTTATTCCAACAGAATAAAGAGTAAAGTTATCGTTCAGTAACCTAAGAAGTTGACAAAATCAGGAATCTATTCAAAAGTCTCATACTACTTCACGAAAACAGACTTACTTTAGCTTGCTTACGTTGTCTTTTTTCTCTGTTTCTTTTCATTTGTTGGCTAGGGACCGAATTATATGTAAATTGCAAGATACATACATAGATCAATTGTGATAGACAACGGAGAAAGACAAAAATCTTTGCTCTGGCGAGAGAATAGTCTGAATTGAGTTCGTGTGGTGATCGCACTTAGCATGTACTTGTTTCGCTGGTCGGCACCGTCTCCCAACGCGCACCCTTGTGGGCAGCGGAGACCGAGTCTTTCTGGCACGGTACCAGCTTCCACTGGACAAGCTGCCCCTGCTAGGGGCCTCAGGGACCTTTTCTCAGACCTTCCCGGGAGCCTTTTTCAGGGTACGGAGACCCTTTGCGTCGCTCCCAGCACCATCTTCTCGCCAAAGCATGGAGAAAGCGACGCGCCGCAGCCTCAAATAAGCGCACCTCCTCGTGCACCCTACATCCGACGAGTTTTCTACGCTGTGCTCTTAGTGAATGGACAGCAGACGGGAAGAAATTAGATTGGCGGAGAGCTGCCGAAAGAAGAGAAAGACTATCTTTGCAGAGAATTCAAATTCAATAATTTCAACTTAAACAACTCCTTCCCTCATGTTTCTCACCTTTCCTTTTTTCTGTATAACTTTTTTTCAATTTGGCCTCGTACTCTCTGGCTCTCTTACCTCTCTTTCTTTCTCTCCTTCTCATTCTCTCTAAATGTCGATACAGGAAAACCCGCTCTTAATGACATCAGGTTTTACATTAACTGAAGTTTAACGCAGCCTTGACAAACTGTGTATGGTAAATTAGTCGATTAGCAATGACATTCTCACTGCATTCGACATTGTAATACATATCGAGAACAGCATTTTATAGAAAGTTTAGACATTATCAATTATACGCAAGATTATGCCATGTACTGTGTAAAATACTACAACATTACATATTTTCATGCGCTTATTACTCGATAAAGCGACAATAGCTGGAGAGAACAACGAAAAAAAAAGCATGAATTCGCATTGAGAAACAAATTGGGCCGCACCCGAAACAAAGAACACGATGCTTCAAATTTCAAATTAGACAGGAATCATCGAGATACAAAATGTAATGAGTTTTGTATAGTACCAGTAACAAAACATGAGAAAGCGGAGATACCGAATCGGCAGTGATTTGAATTGAAAGGAAGATGAGGAAGATCTATGAACATTGTCGATGCTCATAGTAACGAGTGAAAGAAACCAAATATTGCATGAATTTTTTCTAGCAAAGTACTTTATGGGCAAGCAAAAGGATGATTGGTGGTCCAAACATATTGACTGATAAGTTGAATAAAGACACGGCAGAAGCAGCGCTAGCCAGAGGCAACTCTACCACTTCGCCGTGAGGCATGGCATTCTCGTTCTCATTCAAGGCTCTTACACGATGAGCTTCATCTTCTTCCTCGCTCGTATCTTCCTCTTCGTCTTCTTCGTCATCTGCCACTTTCTCCGGCGTCTGGAACGTCGCGCTGAGTTGGTGGCCAACTCCACGAGATGTCACTGGCTGAACGTCGACGACGAAGGCAGTTGACGCGGGTAGATTCTACATATAGTTTTTTTTTTCTCAGCTATTTTTTTTTTCATTTTAAGATCTCATTTGAGTTTTATAATTATCTTGAATTATCATCGCTGGAGCATTTACAATCACATGTGTTATAAGTTCACTCCATTTTAATTATAGTTATTCGATGGAAAATAAAAGTGTATGAAATGCATGTAAGCACCTCAAATGACGTATGCGTTGCGTGCGGCGGCAGCATGGAGACGTTGTGGAGATGTCGAAGGGACGGCGACGACAGCGCCACTCGATAGCCGATGATCGGCGAGTCAGAATGTGATGACGTCATCATCATCATGTGCCATGTGCATGTGGCGGCCGTTGGCGCGTAGGCGTGGCAGGAGAGAAGAGGTTTTCCGAGATTTGAATACGACTCTTGATGGGAAGACTCGGCGAGATTTGAATGCGAGTTTTGGGTCGAAGACTCGGCGAGATTTGAATGCGACTTTTGGCGGGAAAACTCAGATGAAGGCGGCTTCAGTAATGTAGAACGAGAAGCAGACTCAGTCGACAAGAATGTCTGATTCTGATGAGTGCGCACAATGAGTACGCCCTTCTCTCCATGCAGCTCGCCTTCAATAGCCTCGACGGAAGCATGCACCTGAAGAAATCTACATATATCAGCCTTATTCGTTCTGTTTGCAACTTTACAAGTTTATTCCACAATCGGGGACTGGGTCCAAAGGCATCGGCATTCATGACTGCGGTTCGCACCCAGGTAGTGGACAAATTGTTGACTGACAGATTCAGGTTTTCCTTCTCATACGACAATCATATTCAATAGCTTATTTGTTCTTCTCATTATCTATGAATGATGAAATCGTCTCTGCCTACCTCGACAAAATAGACGGAAGCGATCTCGAGTCCGTCGAGTTCGGCGCTCGTGCAATGCGAAGGCAGTACGGCCGAGTGTCGCAGAGACTGGCTGTTAAAGGTGCCGATGGTGAACTGCTCAATCTGGATTGAGAAAGACGAGACGTATTTATTATCATTATTATTAATTCTACATAAATATATACATTGTACTTATCTATGTACATGTATAGATAACTAGCATATTTCGTCATCGACATATGTACATGGAAACTACCTTATTTTGTGTACATATGTACTTCGTATTTGGTTAAGGGAACATAAAACTAAACTATACTCTATTTGAATTTTCTTAAGAATTGTGCCCGCGTCTCTCCAAATTATACGCTCTCTCTCACCAAAGTGTCAGGCAAAAGGGCGCGAATTCAAAATTAAGTTTATGGCTCCTTTAAAAGTGTACCTTCTCTCCCTCCTCCTCCTCCTCGAGATCTCCGCCATTGGCTGCTCGCCATGCTTGCTGCTCTGCGATCACCCGGCGTGGTGACCTCTGCGACTCCTCCCATGCGGCCGCTTCAGCTTCTGTCGTCTTCCACCATGAAATCTGAAATCTTTTAGCTGGCAAGGAGTCTCTTAAAACCGTATAAATTTGCATCAATTATGCATCCAAGGTTTTCTTTACTTTTCTATTATTACTTAAATATTTAAAGTTAAGCCTTCCGCTGTTCCTTATCTAGAGATATGTATGTAACAAAACTTGCACATGACAACTTTAAAGTCATGACTTCCGGTTACATAGTTGTCTCGCGATAAGAACTAGGCTGTAACATCAAGATTTCCGGGGTCCCTTATCTAGCCCCACAAGAACAAATAGCATTCTTGCATGATAGCTTTTGATGGGCAGGTCGCTTGCTGGCGGCGTCCACAGCACGAGTTGAGTGATGAGTCGGGAGGAAGTGAAGAAACGATGAGCGCCGACGGACAATTCGACGGCGGCTGGTGCTTTTGCGTCTGGAAATGTGAATGTTTTCTATTCTTGTGGGGAAAAGTATTGTCGTTATTCCAAAGTCTCTATTTTACGGATTACGTTTTTTTCGCTCAACTAAAAAAAATAATAATTCCAACCTGTAGAGAGCTTAAAAGCGGCACTCGGCACCGAGAAGCCAAGGCTGCCCTCTGAATTGACAGCAGCCACGCGGAATTGGTAGAGACGACTCGGGGAAAGCAGATGCTTCAGGATGGCGTACGGCTTGTTACGCTGTGAAGAAAAGGAGGGCTTATTAAGATTAATTAATTCGATTAATTAGTTAATTAATTAATTAATGTATGCTAGTAAATAAGGGAGAATAATGGAGCAAAAGTGAGAGAACGAAAAGAGGAGATAGTTGATCGTTGCTGACCATAAGAATGGTCTGCCACTCGGTGAGCGTCTCCTCGTGCACTCCCCATCTCCATTGGAGAACGAAGAGATTCGAGAGGGCATTCGACTGAGAGGAACTCAGGCGACGGAGTTCCCAGCGGACCACTGCGGATCTAGGGAGAGGGAGAGAGAGAGAGAGACAGAGAGAGAGAGAGAGGGGAAGGGGAAGGGGAGAGAGAGAGAGGAGTGAGAGAGAGTTGGGCAATGATACAAAAGAATGAATGCATACCGTACCTTCTCCTCCTCCGTTCCTGTACCGTAATCTTGGTGGGGAGCGGGAGGAGGCGCGCGACGGAGGGTCGCGGCGCGAGGCATTTGCGTGAGCAGCCGACCGAGCAGCACTTCTGCGTCTCCGCACAGTCGCCATCCAAGTGACACGACGCCGTGCACTCCTGTGGCAAAGAGTTTTATTTTATTTTTTATTAAATTAATTTAACTTTTTATAAACGAGATTTTTCTATGATTTTTAGAAATAATTATAGAAAGAGATATATTGAAATGTAGAAAAAGACAGTTGCAAACAAACATGGACATGCAGAGGAATGGTCACTTCTGGACAGCTGCCAGGCTTCTGCGAATAAATCTTTTGAATGAACGCGCACGACGCTTCACATGCTGCTGCTGTCGAAGAGGCGGCGCGGTGCTAAAGGAAAATTAAAAGATTTATGATGACCTTAATTTTTTTGAGAGAGAGAGAAAAATAGAACATTTATACTTATACTTTATTTACGCACACCGAAATGAGACTTGCCGAAATTTGCGAAAGAACGTCAAAATGAAGTTGTAATTAGTGAACGAAAAGTATATCTACTAGAATCCAGAAAGAGCGCAAAATAGAAATTTTAATAAATAAAAGTAGGATATGCATATTTGAATCCAGAGAAAGAGACCGTCGTGCAATATTTCCTTCGACACGAATTGATGTTCTTGAAGGGCGCGCGACAAGGCTCGATGCACTGAAGAATTGTTCAATGAAATTATATTTTTATTCTTGCTTTCATGATTTCAAATTAAAAAAAAATTCTATAGCTGGCATTGACATTTTTTTCTTTATCTTTCATTTGATCATTAACAATGCTATAATGATGTCTTTATAGCGTTTTAATTATTTTGTGATATCGCTGTATTCCCTCACTTGGAAACAGTGATATGCCTGTCTTACTTTATTCGAAATAGAGCAGATTGGTCGGGGTCAGAATTATGCAACAGGAAGATTAAGTGGTTCGTACGAGCAAAGAGCGAGATCAAACTCATGGATGCAGAGAAACTGAGATGGTTCAGGTGACTTGGGAGGGAAATATCTGGAGAGTGAAGGGGGAGAGTGACAGAAAGAGAGAGAGAGAGAGAGAGAGAAACTCAGAGAGAGAGAGAGAGAAGAGATGAGAAAGAGAGATGCGAACCTAGATGGCTCTTAACCACTTGAAGTCCGAGACAGTCTAAAGTGACTGCGCTTGACCGTGGCAGGCATCTTATCAAACGGGAGTACGGGCAGCTGGCTAGACACTCTTCACAAAAAGATACTGAACAGAGATATTACCATTCGTCAATCATTCTTCTCTGTCGTTTTCATTAATGTACTGAAGCGTATCCTACGGAATTGTTACATTTACTTTTGTTTTGAGACACCGAAAAACAGGAACTTTATAAGAAAATGTGAGAACAATACGGTTGCACTTCTCTAATTGTTAGGGGAAAGGAGAAATCTGTTCCAAGAGCGATTCCATAGCGAAACCGGCAAGGAAATTGACGAAAAGAGTATATTGGAGAGAAGCAGACAAAATTACTGCCAGCCGATGATTCATCTCTCTCTCTCTCTCTCTCTCTCTCTCTCTCTCTCTCTTTCTCTCTATCTTCGTATTCTGCTTCCGGGAAGAGTTGACAAGTACTATGTAAATGAAAAGATGGTGAGACTTGGGATTGTCAGAAATATATGTAGTATAACTAGAAAGAACATATGTATAATGTATAATTAACTAAGTGAACAACACAATTAAACCTATTGTAATTTTCCAAAACATCAATTTTTCGATTTACTTTGTCAATTAATAAATGTCAAATAGTACAGATATTTAGAGCCCCTTCCACCCATCCCCCCTTCCGTTTCTCCTTCTTCTTCGACACACTTCCGAATCTCTTTAGTTACTCCTCTCTCTGCCATTCACTGCGCGCATTTCCGCAAGTCATTCGAGTGTCGAAATAACGATGGCACTTTCCTATTCGCTCCTACTTAGACTCTCTCTCTCTCTCTCTCTCTCTTTCTCTCTCTCTCTCTTTCTCTCTCTCCTTCTCCCTCTCTCCCACTATCACTTTCTCTCTCTCTCTCTCTCTCTCTCTCTCTCTCTCTCTCGCTCTCGCTCTCTCTCTGTTCTCTCTCTGTTCTCTCTCTCTTTCTCTCTCTCTCTCTCTCTCTCTCTCTCTCTCTCCTTCTCCCTCTCTCCCACTCTCATTTTCTCTCTCTCACTCTCTCTCTCTCTCCTTCTCTTGATCCTTCCCTCCAATTCACAATTCTACGAACGCGCACAATATGCGCGGAACGGCTTAAGCTTATCCTGGTTCTGGACACACTCTTTATTCGTTCTCACATCAGAGTCATCTTCTCTCTCTCTCTCTCACTTTCTTTGTACTTCTCTCTCCCTCTTTCTCTCTCTCTCTCTCCTTCTCTCATACTCTTCGTTTCCTCTGTGACTTAATCTCTCATTTCCTGTGTCCATCTTCATCCACTATTCATCTCCCTCTTCCTTCATCTTATCTTAATTAAACTGATAATCGATCGGTAAACAGAGTATTGGTCTGATTATGGGTTAAAGGAGGCGAAAACTCAATTTTTTTGCTATAAGGATGATTCTGTGAATATGTCCGGATTGAGCTTGCGAAAGCATCAGCAAAAATTAAATTTACTAAACTAAAAGTTAGAGTAGTAATTTGCATCTGAAAAGAGTCGCCTGATCATGAGGGAAATATTAATGATTTATACAGAACTTTAGATTTAACATTAGTCCCCTGACCAAATTACGGCCAAATAGGTTTGCCGAGAATATTCATGACCGAAAAGCGTGAATGAAATATCGTCGTTCGGCCGTAAAATATATGCCGGCATATTCATGATTCACCAAACGGACGCAAACTGCCAATTTGAAATCGCCCAATCAAACGCATGTTTTAATAGAAAAGGTTTCGAGGCAAGGGTCTTGGCAAATTGACAAGAACGCGCGGCTCATGACTACGGTAATTGAATGAGTCGGCATTTCGTGTTAGGAGTTAACGACTTTCAAGCTCCTTTAACAGTGAAAGTGATAGAGCTGACAGCGCTGCAGTTGGCGTCCGCCTTGCAAATCTCCAGAATTTGATGCTTGAGGCTTCGCTTCATCTCTGGGTTTTCCTGAAAAGATTTTTAAATTAAAATAAAATCAGCAAGTATTCTCTTTAGTGTATATAAGTAGATATGTATGTAGTGATGGTGCCTTAAATAAAATGTTTTTTGTAAGTAGTCTTTTCCTTTCCTCCCCGATTGCGAGTCGGCACATCCAAGAGGCAAAACAACAGCAAATGAAAGGAGTCATTCGACATTAGTGAGCATTATAATGAGCAGTAGACAATGGAGAAAGTAGACTGTATGGAAGAGGGGAGGGAGAGAGAGAGTCAGAGAGAGAGAGAGTCAGAGAGAGAGAGAGAGAGAGAGAGAGGGAGAGAGAGAGAGTCAGAAAAAGAATGAGATCACAGTTGTTTAGTACAAGATGTGAGCCACTTGCAAGAGAGGAGAGGAGGGATAATGAGGGAGCCAGAAGTAGCGAGAGACTATTTATTTATTTATTCATACATCAAAATGATGTGACGACATATTGCATAATAATATTTGGTAAGATATGAAGCAGTGCAGTTTATATAGGGGATTAGGAAGGTGGTGAGAGGGGGGACGGGCAGACCGGAAACTGCTGCAGACCGGAAACTGCTGTAAAACTAGAGAGAGAGACATAGAGAAGAAAGAAAGAAAGAAAGAAAGAAAGAAAGAAAGAAAGAAAGAAAGAAAGAAAGAAAGAAAGAAAGAAAGAAAGAAAGAAAGAAAGAAAGAAAGAAAGAAAGAAAGAAAGAAAGAAAGAAAGAAAGAAAGAAAGAAAGAAAGAAAGAAAGAAAGAAAGAAAGAAAGAAAAAGAAAGAAAGAAAGAAAGAAAGAAAGAAAGAAAGAAAGAAAGAAAGAAAGAAAGAAAGAAAGAAAGAAAGAAAGAAAGAAAGAAAGAAAGAAAGAAAGAAAGAAAGAAAGAAAGAAAGAAAGAAAGAAAGAAAGAAAGAAAGAAAGAAAGAAAGAAAGAAAGAAAGAAAGAAAGAAAGAAAGAAAGAAAGAAAGAAAGAAAGAAAGAAAGAAAGAAAGAAAGAAAGAAAGAAAGAAAGAAAGAAAGAAAGAAAGAAAGAAAGAAAGAAAGAAAGAAAGAAAGAAAGAAAGAAAGAAAGAAAGAAAGAAAGAAAGAAAGAAAGAAAGAAAGAAAGAAAGAAAGAAAGAAAGAAAGAAAGAAAGAAAGAAAGTGCCACCACTACTCTTCTTCCTTTTGTCCTTTTGTCTTCGCCTGCATTGGCTACCATCGTAGGACAATGGTATCCTTCTCGACATGAGCAGCAGCACCCGGGAACATCCTATACACTCCATGCATGCAAGCAGTAACTAAGAGGCGAGTGGCAAGAACAAAGGATAGAGAAAGGGGGAGAGAGAAAGAGCGACAGAGAGAGAGAGAGAGAGAGAGAGAGAGAGAGGGAGAGATAAACAGGGAGAGAGAGAGAGAAAGTGAGAGTGGGAGATAGTGAGTGAGAAAAAAGATGTAGTCAAGCTGTGGAATATTCGGGATAGACTTGTGGTATCAAGTAAACATGATAGAGTGTGATGATATAGAAAATGATAGACTCTTGAAGAAAAAAGCAGAAAGCAAAATTATGTGTACCTGATTCAGTTTCTTTTTGATGACTAGCTGTACTATATAAATCTAGAAAATGCTAGAGAATAGCATGGATGCCAAGGTATAATGTGATTTACAACTGTTCCCATGAGTGTCAGCAGTAAATGTTGGGATAAAACGAAAGAGAGAGGCGGGTAAAACAGCAGGTACAGAGAGAGAGAGAGAGAGAGAGAGAGAGAGGGAGTAAGTGAGAGAGAAAGAGAGAGAGAGTGTCAGAGAGAGAGAGAGAAAGAGAGAGAGCGACGTGAATGGACCTTGGCCAAGATGATGGACAAATAGGCAAGGTCTGCCCGAGCGAGATAGGATCTATCTATCACCCGAACATCTTGGGCAATTGATTCTCTCTTTTTCTTTTCTCTCTGCGTGATATTTCTTGCCACAATCAAGGTCCTTATTAGTGTCGGCGTGGTTCAGAGGCCATATGCTTTGAGCCTGATCTGTGATTACCCGAACCATTCGTTTCAATATTTATCATGAAAGAAATCACACCTTTTTCAAGTCCTTCCTCTGTCTGTCCACTAATGCTCTTGCATATAATGCAGATCAGATGGCCTATCAGCTATGCACAGAATATGGTCCTTCTCTAAACCTCGCTGTCGCCGTTCAGGCCAAGAGATCCATCCTTCCGCATTATTAATGAAGAGCACTTTGTGCTAGAGGGCAATTTCTGATACGGAGACGAAAGCGAGTGAGGGGCAGAGAAAAAATAACGAGTGAGAAGCAGAACGAGAGCGAAAGAGAGAGAGAGAGAGAGAGAGAGAGAGAGAGAGAGAGAAGGATGGAGAGAGAAGCAGTATGAGAGGGAGAGATACAGAGAGATAGAGAATCAGAGTGAGAGGGAGAGAGGAAGAGCAACAGATGATAGGGAGAGAGACAGAGAGAGAGAGAGAAGTAGAGTGAGAGAGAAAGAGAGAGAGAGAAAGAGAGAGAGCTAGAGAAGAAGAGTGAGAGAGAGAGAGAAAGAGAGAGAGCTAGAGAAGAAGAGTGAGAGAGAGAGAGAGAGAATCTGTGAGATTGTGAAAGGGATGAAACAATGGTGACAAGCACCGCACTGCCAATCACTGCTGCGGTACTGGAGGGGCTAAAAGTGTGAGAGGCGATCTCTCATCCATCAGGCGTTTGCCGGCGGCAAGAAAGGAAATCATCAAAAGAGAGAGAGAGAGAGAGAGAGAAGGGAGAGAGAGAGCGACAGAAAGAGTTAGAGAAATAGAGATAGAGAGAGAGAGAGAGATAGAGAGAGAGAGAGAGAGAGAGAGAGAGAGAGAGAGAGAGAGAGAGAGCGCGCGGCAGAACCACCTGGCCACACACGACTGTCCCTTTTTTCATCTATTCATCTCCCTCTCTGTCTCTCTTTCTCCCTCTCTACCCTCTTCCTGTCACTGTATCAACAATGACTTCTTCATTGGCGCCCCTCTCCAAACTACTCAGCGAACACCAAGTGGCCTTTGGTAGATCTCAGCAGCTAAAATAAAGGGTGCGTAAAGTAACACTCTGGTCTCTCATCCTTTCTTCTCTCTCGTTCTCTCTTTCTCTCTCTCGTTCTCTCTTTCTCTCTTTCTCTAACCATCTCACCTATCTCTCCCTCACCATCTCATCTCTCTCTCTCTCTCTTTCTCTCTCTACAGTTCTCTTTTATGCGCGGTGGTCCTCTGATCGACTTGTCAATTGTATTCGCCTCTTCTCTTCTCGCCATGACCCAATACATACATATGCATGCCACTAACGAATACGTACACAACGGCAGAAGAAAAAGTGCAGAAAAGAGAAAGAGGAGGCAGACATAGAAGGGTAGCAAAAGGAATGCCGGCAATGAATAAATGCTTAACAAATAATTAGGCGAAAAAAAAGAAATTTCTTTTTGCTCTCACTATCAAGGGATTACTGTTCAGATCAGCGAGCATAATGGATTCTTGGGAGCTGTGCACCTTGACAGATTGAATATGATGAGTAAAATGGTCAAATGGAGAGAGAGAGAGCGCAGAGAAACAAATATGATCTGGGAGAGAGAAATAGCGGGAAGGCAATTACGAGAAGGAAAGGCTGAGAACAAGATACAAGACAGAGAAAGAGAGAGAGAGAGAGAGAGAGAAAGAGAGAGAGAGAGACAGAGAGAGAGAAGAGGGAGAGCAGCAGAAAGACAAATAGGAAGTGTACGAGATTATGCTAGATGATGCTAGACTGACAGCGTGTCTCTCCTGCAGCTTTTGCAGACATGCCGAGTGGCAGCGCACGGCGCTGAGTTCATTGTCGTCTGCTTGCACGACGACGCCGACAGCCATGGCGATGATGGCGGCCGCCGCAGTCACCGCCGCAAGCCTCACATGCAGCGCACTCGCCATCACATGGCAAGAAGAGTGTGGTGGCAGAGAGAGAACTCAAAATATATATAAAATAAAACTTACTGATGTATGTATTAATAACCATCATCACATGGCAAGAGGCGATTTCAGAGAACTCAATATAAACTCAATATGTAGAATAATACTTAATAATAAAATAAAAATAAAAATATTAAAAACTAAATTTTAGCACTATTACTATTATTGTGTTAAATTAGTTTGTATAATGTTATACAATATCAGGAAATGTGATACAATATCATTAAATGGCTAATAAATTTATCATGTTTGCAATCCGAAACAATTCTTTCGGCGCAAGAAGTTTTGATCATTTGAGAGAGCAGCAAAAAGGAGGTGAGAGGGAGGGGAGAATTGCGAGATGGAGATGAAAGAAGTGATGATATGTACATACACATGTGTCAACGCGGTTGACAGTAGCCGGGCGGGAGAGGAGGAAAAGAAGAAAGTCGGAGGATTCCATTCAGAAGCAGCGGCCGCGCGTATCACTTATGACTCGTCAGGGAGGCGTAGAAAGAAGGCAGAGAGCGAAAGAGAGAGAGAGAGAGAGAGAGAGAGGGAAAGAGAGAGAGAGAGATAAACAGAGAAAGGGAGAGAGATAGGACATAGAGTGGGGAGAGGGAGAGGGAGGGAAAGAACGAGAGGAATATTAGTAAAAATAGAAAGCTGAGGATGACGCCGCATGAGAAACGGAAGGAGATGCGCATGGATGCTGCCGGCCGGGAGGGAAGAAGGCATTGTGGACGATATAGAAGAAAGGGGACCGAGAAGAGGAAACGGAGAGCGAGAGAGAAGAGAAAAGGCTGTAATAGCGAGAAGAAGTGGAGAGAGGAGAGTGGAAGCAAAGTGAGATTGAGAGAGAGAGAAATAGAGAGAGAGAGAGAAATAGAGAGAGAGAAGGAGGGTGCATCCCTTGAAAGATTGGCGAAGGAGAAAGCGAGCGAGTGAAAGAATGTTAGAAGAGAGAGAGAGGGAGAGGGAGGGGATGAGAGAAGAGAGTAGAAAGAGAAAGAGAGATAGAAAAGAGAGAGAGCCTTGGGATGCACCAGAAACTGAGGATTCTGAAGTGATGAGTGAAAGAGCTCTATGGTCTAGTACATACATACATATATGGCTGGTACTAATTCGAAGCCACCCGCGCACTTCACCTCTCTTTTGAAACGAGCACTAGCGTTGCCAAGAATAGCGAGGAAGACAGCAGAACCTACATGTGCCCTTTTTCTTCCATGTCTCCATCTCTCTCGATCTTTCGCTCGCTCTATCACTCCTCTCTAACTCCATCTTCTCCTCGCCATCTCTCACTCTCTTACTCCATCTTTCTCTATCTCTCCATCTCCTCTCCCTCCCTCTCCATCTCTCTCTCTCTCTCTTCTCCTCTGTGCATATATTACAAATATGTATTTCGAATATAATTTATAGATCGTGTGTGCTGTAACACTATAAACTTATACAATGGCAAAAACATTTCGGCACCCCCGCCCCCAACATGAGCGTCTCTCCAGCTGGAGCCCTTTTTGCCAACGCTTATGGTTAGATGATGGCTGGTCGGGCAGATAGGCGCCTTGCAAGGGAGATGTCTTGAGAGAGAGAGAGAGTGAGAGAGAGAGAGTAAGAGAGAGAGAAAGAGAAAGAGTTAGAGACAGAGTGAGAGAGAGAGAGATAGGTGCCGGAAGAAATAAGAGACACACACGAGGAGGAGACAAGATTTGCCTAGACTGACACTGACGGAGCAGAAAGGTAAGAAATGGAAAAAGGATGACTCTTTGTGGCTAGCGGATGGGCAAAAGAATTTTTAATGAAAATAAAAACAAGACGCAAGTTTAAAAAGGCCTCTCAATATGCGATTTTTTTTCATTGCACGCTCACTCTTTCTCCCATTATTCCTTCTTATTTTTTTCGTCCTTCTCCTCTCTCTTTCTCTGTCTCCCTCTCTCCTTTCTTTCACTCTCTCTCTCTCTCTCTCTCTCTCGTCCATGTTCTTATCTTGCCTTGATGATTGCGATGACTTTCATTCTTCTTCAATCCAAAAGCAATTTCTTATCTCATCGCTCTTTTCCCACCATTTTGCATTATTCATGAATATGACAAGAAATCTCTATTTGCTTTTAAAGCACTGCGTTAGTCTTTAGTGATATGATTTACAGATGTGCTAGTGAGTCTATCAGAATGTAAAGAGGGAGGGACACTATGAGGGAGAGAAAGAGAGACAGACAGACAGAGAGAGAGGGAGAGATAGAGACAGTGAAAGAGAGGGAGAGAGATTCAGGAGACACAGAGAGAGAGGGCGAGTGAATGAAAGAAAAGATGATACCGTTTTTCTGTGTTCGCTTAAAAGATTTAGGGACGTGGAAAAAGCTGACCGCTTGATTTATGGGTGATGGTTGGGGGGGGGGGGGTTGTGGGGGTCATAAAGGGTTAGGGAAGAAAAGGAAGGTGAGACGGGTGGGATAAGCGTTCGCGCGGTCTCATTCAAAGAGCCAGATCATGTCTTCGGGAAGGAAAAAGAAGAGGTGCTGCTGAGATTAATACAATTGCCTCCTCTTTCCTTCAGCGGCAGCCACTTCACTTTGTGTTGTGCAATATGTCCTGACGGGATGTGCATTCCGATTTATGATATCGAGAACGAGAAAGGGGCCGAGAGAGAGAGAGAGAGAGGGAGAGCTGTAGAGAGAGAGAGAGAAAGCTAGAGAGAGAGATAGAGAGAAAGAAAGAGAAAGTGAGAGAGGCAGAGAGCGAGAGAGATGGGAGACACCAGAAAGGCGATGACCAAAGAGATGAAGCATGACCGAACGAGGACATTGTGCACTCATCCGTGAAAATGACGATTGCTTCCTTATCACCTCAATTCCTCTTACTGTCTCTCTTCCTCTCTCACTCTCTCATTCTTTCTATCTGCCCCTCTTTCTCTCTCTATCTCTCTCTCTCTACCTCTTTCTCCACCTCTCTCTCTCTCTACATCTTTGTCTCTTTTTCTCTCTCTCTCTCTCTCTGTCTGTCTCTCTCTCTTTTCTAATCGTCCTATCATTGCAGGGTTCAGCCGATTCAAACTTCTCTTTTTTCAATCGTGTACTTTTCATTGATAGAGTCCCTGAGCGGTCAGTGTTACTGAAATGTGAAATGTGGCTAGTATAAACATGACTGTTCTACTCTCTTCACAATTTATTCGTGAAGTTACATCGAGAGAATCAATGAATGAATGCATTGTGCCTTCTTCTTTTCCCTGATTCATTCTTTTCCACTGCTAATTGTAAGAGGAAAAAGCTATAGGTTTGAGTGGCGGGCGCAAAATGCTTCTTCTCGCTCTCCTCCTCATTTCCTCTGCCACCGCCGCACAGAAGCTGCCGCTCGTCGTGACCACGTGGTCGGCCGACGGATTTCAGCAGGCCACCGAGACAGGCGCATATATTTAATTTAATTCAGTCGTTTTCTTAATAAAAAATAAGTTAACCTAAGTCAGATGGTGAAAAAAAATTGTCATAGAAATAAAATTTAATTAAAAAGTTTAAAAAAAATCATCACTTTATCAGCATGTAAATACACGTTAACAAGCGATAAGAACAAAGTATTATCGCTTTATAAAGATTAAAAGATTAAAATAAAATAAAATACGACAAAAATTAAATAATTAATACATGCGCAGCCTGGCAGTCTCTCTCCTCTGGCGGCGGCCGTCTCTTCTCTCTGGTCGAGGGGCTTTCGGCGTGCGAGCGTCTCCAGTGCGACACCACCGTCGGATATGGAGGGTCGCCGGCAGAGGATGGCACCGTGGCACTGGATGCACTGCTGATGGATGGGTTAGAGAGAGGGGGGGACGTGAGAGAGATTGATAGAGATAGTGAAGATAGAAAGAGGAATTGAGAAAAGAGAGAGCGAGAGGGAGCCGAGAGAGAGAGAGAATGAGAAAGAGAAGACAGATAGAGTGGAAGTGAGAGATAAAGTGGAAGTGAAAGAACAGCGAGATAGCGAGAGAAAGTGATATCTTCAGACCCGGCCACCGTGTCGGCAGCGTCGCCAATTTGCGTGGCGTACGCGACGCGGCACACGTCGCGTGGGCCATAATGAACTACACACAACACACGCTTCTCGTCGGAGAGCAAGGTCAGTTAGAGGAGGAGAGTGAGATAAGGAACGACCAATTGAATAGGGGGGGGGGGAAGAAGAGACACACTTGGTTGACTCCTCTCCGTTGTCTCGCGCCTATTAGATTAGAGCGAAAAAAGGAAACAAGAAATGACCGATTCCGAGTGGGGGGACACTTGGTTGGCTCTCCTTGGATTGGCGCTTATCAGATTAGCCGTAATACATAAGAATTTTATCAGCTGATATGCGGCCACGTTATCACATTGTCAAGAAAGTTCACAATCACGCCGAAGCACTCATGAGACCTAGCGCGGGAAAAGGAAGGAAATAATTAGTAATAACATTTTTAAAAGAATTTGTTTTTTTGTGGGATCTAAATCTCTATTATAGGACACTTAAAATGTAAAGCTCCAGGTGGAATTAAGAAAAAAAGCAGTAGGCTTATCTCAGCGAAACTGTTCGCTCTCGAGATGGGCTTCGAAGCGCGCGGCACCGAGACAGAAGAAACAGATCGGGCAATCAACGAGTGGCAGGACAAGAAATGCCAGCCAAACTTTAGAAAGGTCTACAAGTACACAGCTCTTTTGCATAGTTTTGTTTTTGCATATTTTTTTTTACAACCCCAAATACACCGTTTTTTAAGATAGCTTTTTACATTGTTTTTTTCAACCCCAAAAACATCATTTCTCATTGTTCACACAAGGCGATTTTGCACGTGTTTTTGGACATCTACATATATTCTGAATCCATGACGAATTTTAAATTTCCATTCCTTCACAGAACGTGCTTCCGGACGCGTCCGGCAGCTGCGGACCGTACAAGCCGAAGATGCTGCAGAGTAACGAAGAAGACGAGGACAACAATCAAGCATCGAGTAATCGCGTAGTAGACAGGTTTGTCAATATATCTTAATTTAATTTATAACATAAATCATCCCCATATTTTTAATTCCTAGATTCAACCACGACACGATCGGCATGGTGATCATCGACATCGTCGGAAACGTCTCGGCCGGCACGTCCACGAACGGCGCCAAGTATAAGGTGTTTGTTTGTTTGTGTTTGTGGTGATGGTGAGAAATTACTGTTGGTGTAATGTAAACTTCAAATGTAACAAATGATTGACAAAAAAATTTACCTTCAATATGATGGATTTAAAAAGTTTAATCTATCCAATATTATAGTAGGAATGAAGCAAGCAGGTGCCTGGTCGAGTGGGCGACTCGCCGATCATCGGCTCTGGCGCCTATCTCGTGGAGGGCGTCGGAGGCGCGGCAGCCACCGGCGACGGTGACGTCATGATGCGATTTGTGCCGAGGTTAGAGAGGCAGCTGCTGCTGTTGCTGTGGGACCTTGAAATCTATCGTAATACGTAGACAAAAACAAAGTACGGTGGGATTATAAGCTACATGGTCAGCTTCTTTATCTTTATTTCATATATTTTTTATATGGCATTTCTGGACATTGCAAAAAAAAAGAAAAAAAGCAAGGGACTATGCTCCATGAAAAGGCCGCCCCTCTCCGCCTTTCACAGCTACCAGACCGTTGAGTGGATGCGCCAGGGCGTAGAGCCTGCAGCCGCCGCCGCCCTCTCGCTCCGGCCGATCTTGCGCTTCTATCGCGACTTTAAAGGAGCCATCGTAGCGGCAAACATCGGCGGACAGTTCGTGCAGTTATTTCTTTATTTATTCTTCTTCATTTTTTTTTGTTTGTTAAGCGCCTTTTTAACAAAGAAAAAAAACGTTTTTTTTTTTGAGAATTTATTCAAATTAACTAGTTAATTAATTAATATGAATTAATTATCGAAATTAACTATCCACTCTAGATACGGCGCCGCGTGCGCTGGCATAGGCACCTTCAGCTACAGCGTACGAAAGCTCGGTTCGGCCAATGTCGAGATTGCGACTGTCAAGTGTCTCTAATGACTAATTTATAGCTGTATTTTCAATGTCATCCTTTTTTTTCTCAAAAATAAATTGAATACTATTCTGAATCTATGTTTGTACATCCAAACATCAATGCATTCAAAAAGACAAAGTACAATAAACTTTAGTGTCGGGTAATTTTGCAAAATATGTAAATACATATGAACATAAAAGCAAGAGATTCTGATGGATGCTGGTAAATCTGTCATCAACCCCTCCCCCTCTCGACAACAAAGTCCATGTATAATTTCGCGAGAGAGTCTCCCTCTGTAAACTTTTCTTCTCTCATTTGCATACATACATACGTACTTACTTTCGTCGACAAAGTCGTATATCCGCCAAGGTCGAGGAGAGCAGGAGAAAAAAAAACGAAGCTCATTATCGGGTGCGGGACGAGCCAAGGCGCCGGGATTACTTGGGAAGGCTAAGAAAAAATAAGAGAAGAGTGAATGAAGAGAGAGAGAAAGAAAGAGGAAGAGAGAGAGAGAAAACGAGAGAGGGGAGAGAGAGACAGAGAGAGAGAGAGAGATTAAGAGAGAGAGAGAAAAAACGAGAGAGAGAGAGAGCGAGAGAGACATGCTGATGAAGGTACAAGATGCTAGAATGAGTTATAAAAAGTGGAGTTCAACACGGTCATCAAAAAGAGCACGATGATGATAGCCCCGAAAAAGAATGTGGCCCGTCTTCGGCGGAGGAAAGAAACTCGAAGGAACAACAGAAAAAAACATCGTTGCTTGATGAGCTAGGTGGCTTTGGTGTGCCCACACGCAGTGATGAACTTTAATTCCTGTCTCTCTCTTTCTCTCTCTTTCTTCTTCTCTCTCTCTTCTTCTCTCTCGCTTTCTTTCTCCCTTCCTCTCTTTCTCTCTCTCTCTCTCTCCATCCTCCATTCCTCGCTCTTTCTGTCTCCCTCTCTATTTCTCTCTCTGTCTCTCCATCCTGTATTCCACTCTCATTCTTTCTTCTCTCATTCCATTCTCATTCTCATTCCACTCTCACTCTCATTCTCATTCCACTCTCATTCTTTCTCTCTCTCCCTCTTTATTTCTCTCTCTCTCTCTATCCATCTCTCTCTCTCTCTCTCTCTCTCTCTTTCTCGGTCATTTAGTGTCTCCGCGCCTAATTCCGCCTTCCAAACCGCAGAGACTCCCTCCCCCAGTTTCCGTTCGCTTGTTTATGGCCACGGTAATTGGAAGCGAAAGATAAAAAGAGAGGAGGAGGAAGACCTTGGCTAATGTTGAAGTTACGCATCGTTTACGAGGTTCATCAGAGCGAGAGCGGAGAGAGAGAGAGAGAGAGAGAGAGAGAGAGAGAAGTAGATAGATAGAATGTGGAAATTGTGGAAAACAAAGAGAGAGAGAGACAGAGTGAGACAGAGGGACAGATAGACAGAGAAAACGGGAGAGAGAGGGTCATAGAGAGAGAGAGAGTAAGTCAAGGAGAAAGAGAGAGAGAGAGAGGGAGAGAGAGGAAGAATAAAGTGCCCCGCTAATGATGGAGAGTCAAAGAATTTAGTAGCTGCTCGAGAAACCTCTAAACTTTTACAAGAGGAGTACGAATCCGTGTAAATCCGTTGCCTATCACAGCTTCGGATAAGCTGCTCCTACGATCCCAATGGCTTCTCTTCTACCTCTTCCCTCTTTCTAATTAATAGAGCAATGCCAAATGCTCCGATGCCAACTCGCCCGGCACCATTTTGCTAATAGACTGCGTATACATGGCCAGAAGTCTTATAGAAATTACGCAGACTACTTTGACCCTGTGGCTCAGCCCAACCCCAACTAATTATTACCCACTCCCTTCCGCCCCTCCCCAACCCCACTCTGACCTAGTATGACACCCAAATGTGAAAAGCGCCAGGGTCCGGGGGCCTGGGCGGTTTTTCGGTTTTCAGGCTCCTCTCGCGCTCACTTTGCAGATGAGTGTATGGCTTCTGGGCTCGCCATCCATTCTTGGCCCACGAGCCATGCATTATATGTGAATGCAACAAATTGACTGCGGAAAGTGGGAAGGAAGAGAAGAGGAGCAAGAAGGGCCGGAGAGCAACGAGAGAGGCGACCAAGAGGAATTCTGCAGATTCTTTCCGCTTCAATGGCGGCCTCTTCTCTCTCTCTCTCTCTCTCTCTCTCTCTCTTTTCTCCTCTCTCCCTCTCTCTCTCCCTCTCCTTTCTCCTCTCTCTCTCCATCATCTCCATTTTTGTTCTATTCATAGGCTCCTCTCCTCTTCCCTGGTTCACTGTACAATTCCCTCCATGCCACTCTTCTTCCGTAATGGCCGGGACGCATAGTTACTCTCTTTCTTATTTATGGCATGTTTTCTGTCCTAACTACTCAATATTATTACTGTTTATTATTTTTAAATTCCCTCAATTATTAACAATTATTCATTAAATAGATATCTCACCATTTTGGATTATTGCACACTTTTCTTCCCCCTCTCTCTCCCTCTCTCTCTCTCATCTTTCATTTCGTGGTAATACTTCAGGTTGCTCTAAGTGGATCCGAAGGGGATAATCCGGTGAGATCCTTTTATCCTGGTGGCGCTAGCTTTTATTGGCGGTGCCGTTCATTCAGGGAAGTAAGACCGAACACGGCGCATAAATTGTGCTTGCGCATATTGCACGTACTGCGAATTTGCAGAAGTGGCTACTCTAAGCTTGAAGTATCGTCGCGAGAGGAGAGGTATGAATGCAAGTGGTCGTATATATTCCGTTCATAATCCGTACTCTCTCTCTCCCTCTCTCTCTCTCTCTCTCTGTTCTCTCTCTCTCTTTTCTCCTTACCTTTCTCTCATTTTTTCTCTCTCTCTTTCTTTCTCTCTCTCCCTCTCTCTCTCCACTCGACATGATCCCTTTTACATTCGACCGCTCCCCCTACTCCCGAACATCTCCCCTCTGCCATTCATTCCTTTTGCTCTCCCGTTCATCAATGCAAATCGCAATGCTCTCATCGTAAACACTCGAAGAAAACTATTCTAATCCATTCTCTTATGGCTTCGTTCCTGGTCGAAAATCTTCTTTTTTCAATATTAAATTATTAAATCTTTTTTTTCTCGGACTTCTGGTCGGGCATAGAAGAAATATGTATGTCAGCTGGGCTTGGTGAAATGCAGTTAAATAATCACTTCACTCTGAAAAATCTACATAGATTCTACAATTGACCTCTATTTTGTCTAATTGTAAGAATTTCGAAGAAGTGATCCGGAGAACGAGAAATGGCGAGTAGAGAGAGAGAGAGAGGGAAAGCGAGAGAGAGAGAGAGAGAACGAAAGAGAGAAAAAGAAAGATTGATAGAGAGAGAGAGAGAGAGAGAGAGAAGACAAGTGATTTTGTATGAGTGTATGAGCTGCACTTGTGCAGGGGGGGGGGAGGCGAGAGAGAGAGGAAATGAGGCGGAGTCAGTGGCCAGCGAGAATGTCCAGCAGGAAGAGAGCAGGCGAAGGAGGTGGGAGGAGAGGGCTTAGGGGGTGGAGACAGGGCAGAGAGGGAGAGAGAGAGTGAGAGAGGGATGCGAGAGAGAGAGTGAGAGAGAGAGAAAAAAACGACCGCATCCTCCTCTGAATGTACATATGCCAGCAATCCTCGCTATTGGCATTCATCATTCATTGTGTGTTGCAGAAGAAGAAGAAGAAAGCGACTGAAGGATGTGCGTGTCAATTTGTGATGAGGCGAATTTGTCAGCGAGAGTGAGACTACTGAGAGAAAGAGAAATAGAGAGAGAAAGAGACAATGAGAGAGAGAAGAGACAGCGAGAGAGAGAGAGAGAGTTAGAGAGAGAGAGTTAAGGAGAGAGAGTTAGAGAGAGAGGTTAGAGAGAAAGAGTGACAGACTACATTTGTTTACTCGCGTTGACCATTGCGACACATTTTGTTTTTTTTTCTTATTCGTCTTTCAGTTGGCATCTTTAAGATTCTTGCCTGCCGCTTAATTATGCATGCAGAAAGCGCCTATTCTGTTCTTCTTGCAAATCGTCTCCGTTTTCGATGCATTTCTACTACATCCAACTC